>CM022756.1:3762627-3787627 GCA_012411365.1 Ameiurus melas
TACTATTTCCAGCAGCAACACCTGCAATGTGGTCTACTATTCTTATGGTGCTAGTATGGTTGACTTAGTTATATGAGACAGATGTATATCAGTCCACAAGTCGACAACTGCAATGGACTAATAGTTACATAAATAGTTTCGACCATGCAAGACTCTGTAAAAACAGTAACCTGAGGTCAGAATTAAACCTGCACCCTAGTGCCACCTGCATTTCACTGATCACTGAAATAAATGAAGCATGTGAATGTGTGTGCACTTACTTCTGCAGCTGTGCCAGTCTGTGTTGTAGCTCCAGAGAAGCTGAGGGTAGTGAAGCGTCCGATGCCAGACTTTGTGTTGAGTCTCTGTGTGTCGAGTCTCTCTGTGTCGAGTTTCTGCGTGTTGAGTTCCGGCGTGTTGAATTCCTTCGTGTTGAGTCTCTTCGTGGCGAGTCTCTCATTTCGGTCTGAACCAGGCTCACCGGTGAGCCTTCCGAGCCTCTCTTACCCCGCAGCGTGACCCCAGTGGGGGTAGAAGAGTTGCAGGGGGCTGTGTGTGTAGTGGGGGTGGAGTGTGTGGTGGAAGTGGAGTGTGTGGTAGGGGTGGAGTGTGTGGTAGTGGTGGTGGTGGTGGTGGTGATGGTGGTGGTAGTGTTTGTATGTGACATCGTAACACTCTGGCTGGTTTGTTGGACTTGGACTAAGGACGGTTGACCCAATGTGGTCTCCTTTTCAAGACAAAGCATCTGTGAACACAACAAATATGCACAAGTTCTTCAGAATCATCGCAGAGTAAATTTCAGAAAGATTACATTTTGTAAGCACCCACACACACACACTCACACACTCACCCTGAGCACCAGTTTGAGTTTGAGTGTGCTGTTTGGGCCGGAGCTGTTCAGGGGGAACTGCTGCACCAGTGTCATGTCCTCATCCTTCAGGAGGCATGCTAATGCCACTCGCACGTTACCCAGCATGCACTTGTGCTTATCATCCTTTACCTGAAAACGAGCAGTGACAAGGTGCTTTATCTGCTACACATATAGCTAGCCAGCTATATACAGTAGGTTATGTTTGACTGCTGAAGGCATAGCCTCACGGTGCCTCACAGCATATTTAAGACTCTTGATCTCTTCATATCATTCTTACAAAAGCATCCTAGAGGACCCTATCCAAGTTACACTGCTAAACTAGCTAGCTAGTTAATAAGGTCATAGCTTATTGGTGTAATACAGCTTTATCTTCCTAAGTGATAAATACCAATCTGGTTACCTATTTTTATATTCAGCTAATCCAATACAAACCAAACGGTATCACATCTATATATCCAGCTAGCTATATTTTATTCCTTAATTAGCAAGTTAGCATTTTATGTTTATGCTTACTTTCTCCAATGCCTCCAGTGTTAGTTGGCAGCCTTCATATAAGGAACGCAACCTAAACATGCAATTTTGGCCAATGAAACATCATCTATGACATCACTGGGACCACAACAATCACCTCGTGCCATACCTCCACCTGTAGTTCCTGAGTGTGCGGGTTATGAACCAGGAAGGTAAATGCCTCCTCCCATAGCGGCTCACACGTCTTAAAGCACACCTGATGACACGACAAGCAGAAAAGGCCACCTACATTGGTAAATTGTACTTTTTAAATAAATAAATAAATACATACTAATAGACAAGATTTAAAGTGCCCATGAGATAGCTTTAGAGTTTTGATTTGATTGTGTTTCTCATTTGTGAGTGTCATCTGGCTTGGGGATTTCCACAACAACAACAAACAGCGTAGACAACACACCACACCTCCATCTAAATCTAAAGAACCTTCAACCTTAGAAACCAGCAGAGTAAATATGCAGCGAGAAGATCATGTTTTCAACCATGGACGATTTCTCACAACCGGTCTGACCAAACTTGTGTCGTGTCTTTCTAAAGCAGAGGTTTCCAATCATTCTTTTTTAATTGCTCAGTTCTGCTGCATTATTTTTCAAACGATCGATTTGATCCACCAGAACGCTTTTGCATCCAGATCATGGTCTGCGAGTTGATGACCCCTGGCATAGACAAGTACAATCAGTGAAGCTTGTAAAGCCCCTCCCTGCCCATGCAACACTTATCTTATCTCTTTAGCCTTTATATCCATTTTCCTTCAACGCACAGTTTGGAAAAAAGATGTGTCATCAACCAAAATGTTGGGACCTTCAACATACAAGGGGAACAATGTGCAGGAAGCTGCGCAACCAATACTACACAAATGACCCCTATTTGAAGATGCTACTTTCGAGCTGTAACGAATATGCCAGACAAAAGGCAAATCCAAAGAATAGCCAATCAGGGCTTAAAACATGGAAATAGGCTCAAGAACTTTATCGTTAGCAAGACTTCGCACTCACTAAATGCTTGAACTGGTTTTATGTAGACTGTAAACAGAAAGTGTTTGATGGGTGATTAAAATAAATAAGTATTCAGGGGAGGGAGACCTCTGCTGGACTGGAGGTGTAACATCCTGGGTGAATATGACACACTATTTGTGTACAGGGGCAGAGCAAATGCGTTCTAGAGAGCGTTCCCCTGGGCGCAGACAGGAACAGGAACTTTCCCCACTGTTTTCTCTTCAATTATAAAATGTAAAACTAAAACAGGAACATCCACGACCCATGTAAATTATTTTTCCCCGACATATGATGGCAAGAGACATGCACAAACATCTTAAAACACCAATGTCTATTTCATAGGCACTTGAAAACTAGACTGTTAAGACGCTTTTCTCATCCTGACCTTGCTCCCGAGCGTCTTCTGTCCTACTGTTAACTGGACGTAAGGGCTCGGGTCACTGTTCACCTTCCTCCCAGACTGCAACATGAGATATCCGTTAATACCACTTCATTTATAAATAGAACTCGTTTAATCAATCTGATTCCACTATACTGTATAACACCATAGCGACAGTGTGAAGCGTCAGAAATCTAGTGAGGATCGTGTGCTAGAATGATGTTTAAAATGGATTTATAAGGATGACCTTGAGCCTTGATTTTTTCATTCATGTAATGTACATAAAGAGTCACGCTACACCTGGAAAACGTGGTTTGTGTGCCATTATTATATATACCAGTGCAGAACAACAGCATCAGTGGGAATATATATATATATATATATATATATATATATATATATATATATATATATATATATATATATATATATATATATATATATATATAATTTGGTTAACACAGTATAATGTCTACATAGTTAAAACAGTATTCTGGCCAAAAAAGTCAAATATTTTACACTTAACTGGAAATGAATTGACTGCCTTGTTTAATTTTCTTTAAGAAACGCAACTAAATGCGAATCTCAATGGAAAATCTAAGCTAGTATTGAACAAATCACAGACCAGTGTTGTTATTATGTCATAAAACAGAAGAGCCAATCAGGTTGCGACATGCAAATACAAGCCAATTTATATACTGGTTTGCAAAAAATGAGAGTTGGGGCATTTCCAAATTAAATATTAATAGAATCTGGATTTATAAGTACAATTCTAGAACTTTTATGTAGTCATGTCATATCAACTACTGAGGGATGACATCAAAACAGTGTACAGTCAGCTCCATAATTATTGGAACCCTTGTTCAATAGGGTAAATATATTTAAAGGTTTCAATTTGTATTCCAGTGAAACAGCAAGACAGCTTAAGAATTCCTAAACACAGGGTCATTTTTTTGCATAATCTTCACAACCTGTTATACTGTTATATCTTTATCATGGATGCTAATAATTATGGAGCTGACTGTATATGAGATATGTGAAATCAAATGAGGCAGCACAGTCGAACATGCCGGTCCCAAACCTACAACAACACACACACACACACACACACACACACACTCACACACAGCGTAGCCCAGTGGAGTTAAGCAGGCAGGTCTGGTCATGCTGAATGCTACACAGCGATCAGTTATCCAAAAGCAACCCTACGGCGTAAATAACTCACTGTCTGGATGTGTTGACGTCATACTAACGATTAATATTCATGCTTCTACAAGTTTACATCTAACCGATTTAACGATAAATCGGTTTTAGTGTGTTTTAATGCTACGTAGCTAGCTAATATTAGCTATGTTGCTACTGTTTCACCATGTCCTGGCTTTTCAACTTTTTACAGATACAACAGGGATGCTGGTTAGTGTTAATATTTCTAGGTGCTAGCTAGAAGATAGCCAGTGCTTACGTATCAACCAACAATCCAACAGTCCTGTAAAAATACTCAGAGTATCTGCATTAGTGTAATGTTTTGCTAGGTAGGAGCAAAGCTTTTCTTAATGTAAGCTAGCTAAACTAAAAATGAAGCATAGCTAGTTCTGCTAATTTAACTACTAGAATTCGCATTTCCCACTAGATAAGCTTTAGCTGACCTCGCTAAATGTAGCCTAAAGTTACTGTTATCAACGATCGCTAAATGCAATCAGTCACAATACCGAAGTAAAAAAGCAATAAAGTCAGCACAAGCCTTCAGGTTATATATGTTTATAGCCTATTGGTGTATTTATGTGGTTTACAGTAAAAATGGATTTGCAGGCCAGAAAGACATACAGTAAAAGTATTTCATAGTGACACATGCTAAGCTAGTAAGATACTGAGCGTTTTAAAAAAACGACAATGACATCAAAGAGAAAAACGCTGAATGGAAATGAGAAAGATTTTCAGCATGCAATGAACAAAAACAGCGCATCGTTTTCAGCTGTAATGCTGATGAAGGACGAGTCGGCGACGTGGACGTCACACACACACACACACACACACACACTACTGAAGAACTACGGTACCTTCAGCAGGCCTCTGTACGGGTGTTTGGAAGCGTCAGGGTGGAACTCAAGCTGCTCGCTCTTTGATAGAAAATTAAGCTGTGTTTTTATTTATTTTAAGTTTTTTTTTTTACTTTTAAAAAGGCTGTGCATTACATGGTAACATCTCTCTGAAGTTTTGGGGATGTTTGGTGTTTTGGTCATGGCTGGAACTAGCCCCTGTACTTCCCCTTTACTTCTCATTCAATATGGAAACAAACTGGCATCTTGTTAATGTGGTAGGAGAATGTAGTCCACCTTCCCTGCTGAAAAAAAAAAGCCATAGAAACCCTCAGAGGATTTGTAATGGTTTTAATGGAAACTCTAATGGTCCCTGTGTGTCTCTACAGGTAATTTGTTGCCTTCTGATAGTGGCATGTTATGTCTAGTGGATAAAATTAAGGACCAATAATGGTAATGGTTTTAATGGTTAAATGGTGGTTTGTAATGCTATTTGTAGTGGAAACCATTAGAATTTCTATGATGGTTTCTATTGGGGTTTTTTTTTTTTTACGGCAGGTCTACAGCCAATGAGGACTTTTAGTGTCCCTCCCCCCAACAAATCTCTTGGTGTTTACCATGTAACCCCACGCACACACCAGCCGGCTTGCTTGTGGAACCCTACCTTGTTGATGACAATTTACATACTAACATCTAACAAAGCTACAATGTTATATAAATGTGTGGGTTTTCGCTAGAACATACGACGGGAAATTAGCAGCGTGGAAAACGCAAAGGTTATTTGTTTGTATTGAGTGTCATTTTGAATTCAGAAATCACCAGGTAGCTTTAGCTATATTAAGAAAACAAAATGATATAACAAAGGTCTAATTAGAGTAGTTTAGAGAAGTTTGAAAGGAAAACATAACGGAGACCAGAAATGAGCAGTAGACTAATCTATCGATGTCATACACATTCGGTACTGTGATATATTAAATACTACACATTTCCGCAGCTAACATTTCCATCGTTTTGGTCTTTCTAACCACACTTCATCAGCAGTGTTAGGACACTAATGAACAAATTATTGTCCATGATAAAAAAAATACAGATAGGATATCTGATACAACATGAGGAGGAATTATTATGAACGTTATTATGATTATTTAACTCTGAACATGCAGGTATTGGTATTACCTTCATGCGTTTTCAATAAGCACCTCCTATAGGTCTGTTAATTCAATCGCACTGTTGGTTAGGAGGCTAATTCTCATAAGTAACTCACGAGTAACGATCTACAGAGAGACGACGAGTCCTCGCAAAACACCAGACCGGACCCTCTCCTGCCTCGCTCGTTCCCGCAGCCGAAGCTGCCCTCGAACACACTCTTCACAGGAAACAGTGACACAACACTGCTGAATTCTGGATTGTGATCTTATTGGTGTCGATCTTATTTATTTATTTTATGTAGCACTGCTCTTCACAAGCTACATAAGACATGTACGTTTCCCAGAAGACAAAATAATAACAATTCACACCAATCATTCTGTTCAAAAGTTTACACCCCCCTGACTCTTAATGTATCGTGTCGCCTTCTTGAGCATCAGAGAATGTTTGCACCTTTTGTAATAGTTATGTACGAGGCCCTCAGTACGAAAAGATGGATCGTAACATCATATAGCCGTTGTTGGAAAGGGCTGAAATATGCAGAACAGACTGGAAAAGCTAATTTTTCTGAAGAACAGCGGGCAGTTTAACTGCTCAGGACAAACAATGGACTCATGAACAACTCTCACACAACATAAAAAAGGTCGTGGATCATCCAGGTAACGACACACGGGATTAAGAGCGAGCGTGTGTAAACTTTTGAACGGGTTCATTTGTGTAAATTCAGTTGTTATTGTGTCTTGTGGACTATATGTAAACATCTGTCACGATTTCTCCTTCAGCTAGCGCTGCAGTATTGCAGCGTGCTCGGAAAATCAAGCGCAAGATCGTTGCCCGAGTCCGTTGCACGAGCTTCAACTTGATGCTCGAGCGCTTAGCGAACATACGCTTTCCGCTTTTCAATGAAACTGACTTTGTTTACTTTGGACAAGACGCTTTTGTTATGGTTATGTTCTGTCTCCGCCCGTTTTGTCCTTGGTTGTTTCCCGAATGTGTGTCATCATTGTTTTCAGCTGTCCTGTGTTTAACCCATGATTACGTTTGTCATTTAAACCCTCGTGTCTCTGTGCACATAGTATTGAGTTCATCTCATTACCAAGCAGTTGTTCATTGTTTCTCGTTTCTCGTTTTCGATTCTAGCCTCGCCCTGTTTACGCCCTGTTTGTATATCGCCTGACATTTTGCCTGTTATTAGACCACGCTTTGGATTATCATTTTGGATTTGTCTACCTGCCTCTCTCTCTAATAAACATCTTTAACTGCACTTGCAGCCGCTCTCAACCTCCTTACGTGACAACATCGGTTATGTGAAATAGATTATTCAAGGCGGGACTTTTTTCTTTTTTAAATTGTTAACTTTTTGCAGATTCGGCAAGGGGTATGTAAACTTTATAAGCCCAATGGTATGTTCGATATGTACTAGTTCTGATACGTTATTGTTTCTATAGTAACAGCTCATTCACAGGGACGTGTCGCTTTGCTTGTATTTTTTGTCATTTGTGCGTCGCTTTGGATAAAAGCGTCTGCTAAGTGAATAAACGTAAATGTAAATGTGTAAGGCGGACGCATCACATAAACGGTAATCGTTGGTAAACTGCGGTGATATAAGAGGAATAAAACACTTCAGGAAGTGCTGTTAGAGGAAAATAATCAACTCTGGGACACACTGGGGTGTAATGTGTGTTATGTTTCTATAACAGCATGCCCCACTGAGAAAAAATAAATGGTGGTGGTGAAAGAGGAAGTGATAGGGAATGGAAATGAAATAGAAAAGAGAGAAAGCATGTGTGAGTGTGTGTGCACACGTGTGTGTGTGTGTGTGTGTGTGTGTGTGTGTGTGTGTGTGTGTGCGTGCGTGCGTGTGCGTGCCTGTGTGCATACCGGAAGGTTCCTGGCAGAATCGAGGTAAACCATCAACAGTGCAGAAGACAAACTGTCATTGGTCCTGATACTCCATAGGGCCTGAGAGAGAGAGAGAGAGAGAGAGAGAGAGAGACATAGAGACAGAGAGAGAGAGAGAGAGAGAGAGACAGAGAGAGAGAGAGAGAGAGAGAGAGAGAGAGAGAGAGAGAGAGAGAGAGAGACAAAGAGACAAGAGAGAGAGAGAGACAGAGAGAGAGACAGGCAGAGAGAGAGACAGAGAGAGAGAGACAAAGACAGAGAGACAGACAAGAGAGAGACAGGCAGAGAGAGAGAGAGAGGAACAGACAGACAGAGAGAGAGACAAGAGACAAAGAGAGAGAGACAGAGAGACAGAGAGAGAGACAGGCAGAGAGAGAGACAGAGAGAGAGACAGAGAGACAGAGAGAGAGACAGGCAGAGAGAGAGAGAGAGAGAGAGACAGAGAGAGACAAAGAGACAGAGAGAGAGACAGAGAGAGAGAAAGAGTGAAAAAGGGGAAGTGAGAGGGGACATGAGGGAGGATATATGGTAAAGATATAATACTTGTTAGAAAATGAGGAAAGAAAAGCAGAAGGAAAAAATAAATTGTGGTGGTGAAAGAGGAAGTGATAGGGAATGGAAATGAAATAGAAAAGAGAAAAAGCAGGTGCGTGTGTGTGTGTGTGTGTGTGTGTGTGTGTGTGTGTGTGTGTGTGTGTGTGTGTGTGTACCTGCTGTAATTTATCAGCACCTGACCGCAATGAAAGCCACTCGAGTCTCAGATGCAGTTTTCCACTGGAGACTTCCTCTAGGTCAAACCACTGCACACACACACACACGCACACACACACACACACACACACACACACACACACACACACACACACACACACACACACACACAATTTTTGGTACAGATAATGTAGGTGGTGGTTCAAACAAAAATCCAGAATCTGCTTTTCTACAGATCGTCTAGTTAAATTGTTAACTTCGGTCATTAGCAGGCTCATGCTGGGCATCCTTACTACCTGGTTGCCTAGCAACAGTGCCAGTACAACTTCTCGCACGTTCCCTTGTTGAAAGTAGCCTATAAATTCTCCAGGCTTATTTTAAATACGTTATTATTCTGAGTGGCTGAAGGTGAGTGCATGTTTTAGCACCGATATTGAAATGCGTGTGTAATAAAATACAGCAAAAGGTGGTCGACTGCGTTTACGGCCACGCCCAGGATGCTAAGTAGCGAATTAGCTAGCCATCAGGCTATTAGTTAGCTACTATATACTTTGTAATATCACAGTGATGTATATACAGTACATTGAGTATTTGTATTACAGTTTATAGTATTTCTGGTGCAGAGTCAATATTCGGGGAAGTTTTCCCGTTGCTAGTCAGAATGATATTTTCTATCAGGCACTACCGGGTAGCAAACTGACGCTGGCCCAACACATATACTGGGCTGCCTTAAACAATGTTTAACAATGCCAATGTTGGCAAAGGAGCACTTTTCATAACAAACCAACATTGGCCCCATGTAATTCTGAACACTGGGCCAATTGTGAAGCCAAATGTTGACCCAGCAGAATGGTTAAGGTTGACCCAACATCAGTTTGCTACTTGGAATAGAGACAGGAAGTGAGGCAGGAAGTGAGACAGACATTAATTACCTCTTCGACTTTTTGCTCCTTGTGAAGCTTGGTCAGATCAATCATTAGGCTAGAAAAGAAAAAGTAATAATAACACAAAAACATGCAATATGCAAAAACACCTTCACACCATTTCACATCCAACGTCAGTGTAAAGGCGTGTCTGTATGACGCCTATATTTCCCAATACATTGTTCCTTTCGTTGATACAGTAAGAAGTGTGTTGTATTTTGGACCGAGTTATCATAATGTACAAATGTCAAACTGTTCAAAACCCCCTAGTGACGTCACAGTACCTGCCCAGGAAGTCGTCTTTGTCTGGGTCTTCATCAAACAGCTCGACCTCAAGATGCTGTCCAGAATGTTCATACACCGCCGCCTGGAGTTGGACATACCACATAACACATCACTCAACACACACCCACACACCATGTATATTACAGGCAGTACAAACATTGTGCAGGACGAAGATATCTAGTACACTGTAACGTTATACAACAAAGCAACCAGCACTGGATATACTGTAGATTTTGTTATGCAGCACAATTATGTTCTCTTCATTGTTTATATGAAGTTTAAAATGAAATTCCAATGAATATTTAAATGACTATTGAGTCAATGTCCCATTCTACATTATACACACTCACCTCAAACACTTCGTTCCACTTCGGGTTTAAACACTCTTTAATGGTTTTGCTCTGAAAAATCTGATTAGCGACCTGGACGACTCCGTACGGGTCCGATTTGCCCTTGATCAGACCACCGAAGAACTTGTCCTTCCCCTCGAGATTTTGTGCTTCCAGGAAGTGGATCCTTAATACACCCTGTAAATACACACACACGGGAAACAGAGCATTAATACACCCTGGGCACATGAAAACAGCTTCAGGATTACTGAACCGTGTGTGTGTTTGTCTATGTGTTGACCTTAGGCATGGGAAACCGCAGCTGCTCCAGCTCTATGTCACCCACTAGTGGCACGGTGATCCTGTTCGGCAGCACCAGGTATCTGGAGATAACATCTTGGATCAGGCTGTCTGAGAATCCACTGCCAAGATAAAAACACAACACAGCTTCACGTCATAGTAGTGGGTTTGATGATATATTACTATGACAGCGATATTATGATGGGGTATTGTTATCTCTAATTTTGACCCTTATGGCCACTCACATGATTTTCACCCTTATGTCCCCTCACATGATTTTGCCCCTTATCATTTCCCATGTTTAAATATTCCCCAAAATGAGGCCGCTCTTGATTTTGACCCCTATGGCTACTCACCTGAATTTGACCCTTATATATCTACCCTGATTTTGACCCTTATGGCTCTCACTTAATATTGATGCTTACATCCCTCACTGTATTTGAACCCATTTGGCCCCCACCTGACTTTTATGGCCGCTCACCTCATTATGACCTTTATGGATGCTCCCCTAATTTTGACCCTTATATCCCTCACTTGACTTTGACCTCTATGGCCACTCACCTGATTTTGACCCTTATATCCACTCACATGATTTTCACCCTTATGTCCCTCACCTGATTTGGACCCTTATCATTTCCCATGTTTAAATATTCCCCAAAATGAGGCCGCTCATATATTTTTGATCCTATATCCCTCCCCTGGTTTTGACCCTTATATCCCTTACCTGATTTTGACCTTTATGGCCACTCACCTAATTTTGACCCTTAAATCCCTCCCTTGATTTTGACCCCCATTGCCGCTCACTTGATTTTGACCCCTATGGCCACTCACCTGATTTTGACCCTGATGGCCACTCACCGGAATTTGACTCATGGCCCTCACTTGATTTTGACCCTATGGCCACTCACCTGATTTTAAATCAAGTCCCTACACTTGATTTTGACCCCTATGGCCACTCACCTGATTTTAACTCTTAAGTCCCTACACTTGATTTTGACCCTTATGGCTCTCACTTGATTGTGATCTAAAGCCACACACCTGATTTTGACAATTATGGCCCCCCCCCAAATTTTGACCCTTATATCCCTCACTTGACTTTGACCTCTATGGCCACTCACCTGATTTTGACCCTTATATCCACTCACATGATTTTCACCCTTATGTCCCTCACCTGATTTGGACCCTTATCATTTCCCATGTTTAAATATTCCCCAAAATGAGGCCGCTCATATATTTTTGATCCTATATCCCTCCCCTGGTTTTGACCCTTATATCCCTTACCTGATTTTGACCTTTATGGCCACTCACCTACTTTTTGACCCTTAAATCCCTCCCTAGATTTTGACCCCTATGGCTGCTCAATTGATTTTGACCCTATGGCCACTCATCTGATTTTGACCCTGATGGCCACTCACCTGAATTTGACTCATGGCCCTCACTTGATTTTGACCCCTATGGCCACTCACCTGATTTTAAATCAAGTCCCTACACTTGATTTTGACCCCTATGGCCACTCACCTGATTTTAACTCTTAAGTCCCTACACTTGATTTTGACCCTTATGGCTCTCACTTGATTGTGATCTAAAGCCATGCACCTGATTTTGACATTTATGGCTGCTCACCTAATTTTGACCCTTATATCCCTCACTTGACTTTGACCTCTATGGCCACTCAATTGATTTTGACCCTTATGGCCACTCACATGATTTTCACTCTTATGGATCTTACTTGATTTTGACCCTTACATCCCTCACAGTATTTTTGACCCCTGCAGCCGCTCACCTGATTTTGACTTTTATGGCTGCTTACCTCATTTTACCCCTTATATCCCTCACTTGATTTCGTCCCCAATAGAAATTCACTTTATTTTGACCCCATGGCCACTCACCTGACTTTGACCCTTATGTCCGCTCACCTGATTTCGACCCCTATGGACGCTTACCTGATTCTGACCCTCTTCGTATCCCATGTTTCCATATTTGCTCACTGTTTTCACTTCCTTTACGTTAGTGTTAACAACTCACCCTGAAAGCAACTAAAATTTATTCGTACCATTTTTAGCATCACGATCTGTATGCAGTTGACATGATGCTAAACTTAGCTTGATAAGCATCTGAGCGTCAGTGCTAAACGCCAGGCAGCAAATTATTTCCTGGCTGATAGACTACATGTGGGGTAAAGGGGACCTTGGGCCTCATTAATTTTAGTAAAGTTGTTTGTACATTTTTTCACCGTTTCAATAATGATGATTTGTTGATTACAGAGTGAGAGAGTGTGTGTGTGTGTGTGTGTGTGTGTGTGTGAGAGAGAGAGAGAGAGAGAGGATAAAGAGGTGCAAACACTCATATAAATCTCTCAATAATGGAGGACAGAGGGCTTACACTCACACACACACACACACAGACACACAAACATTACAGTCTGTACAAAAATATATTTCTCTGTACACATGAGCTGGCATGGCTATATATATATATATATATATATATATATATATATATATATATACATATATACTGTATATGTATGTATGTATGTATGTGTGTGTATGTGTGTATGTGTGTGCGTGTCCTCCACAGCTGTCTAAAATCATCAGCTCACACACTGGACTGTTCGTCACTCTTCTTTTCCACTCAGATATCAGTGACGTCTCTACACCAGCTGCTTCTGGTCTCTGGCTACGTCACTTTACTGAGCTGCTCAGGAATGCCCTGTATTTTCAGCCTGCGATTAGTGCTCTAGATAGGCGGCAGAGTGCGCACTACTCAAGCCACCACTCAAAAAACAAAAGGCCTGTTTCCAAAAGTAAGCCCCCAACCCCCACCCCCTTGCACCATAGACTAGCACTGATAACTGCCGAGGTGAAGAAAGCTGTGTAATCGCTTTCCACACGATTCAGTCCACATCCGAGAAATGAGTTCCCAAGAAACACTTTTCCAATCTAATGTTTGACTAAACCTACTAAACTCCTGAAGCAGAGAGGTTCGAAACTGGGGGAAAAAAGTGTGAAAATGAATATAGTGATGTTTAATGCTGGTAAGGGCATGATGAAGTAATGTTAGCACCACACAATACTGTATCATCAGCATATGATGGCCTGAGAGAGCAAAACTAATAGAAAACAAAGTCGGGCCTAACGTGGAGACTTGAGGCACACCTTTAGTAAAAGTCATGAAGATCATGTGTCTGAAAGGGTGTAAATTAAGCGAATTAAACCTTAAATAAAGGAGTACAGAGTTAACATGGGCTTTTCACAAACGCACACACACCCACACATTATAGTTTGTAGGTGACACAGCCCATAGATGTAGCAGAGCAGGAAATTACTAAACTGTAAAGAAGCCCGGAAATATAAAACCACAGTGTTCTCAGATCTTAAAATAAAACCCACAACCACAGAGTTGGTTAGAAAGGAAAAGAGCAGAAATTTTTCGTGTTGGAACATATTTCACCTGACTATCAGAACAGATCTGTCCTTAAGCAGCAGCATTTCTAGAGTATTTATTACAGAGTAGCCACAATAGTCATCACGTGAACTCTGGAACTACGTCATTTTCAGGTTTGGTGCATTCAAGCTACAAAGTGTGGATAAAACATAGAAAGCATGAAATCATGTGTTTTATTAGCAACAAGCTAGCCAGCTAACATTTTATGTTAGCTGATCACAAGTTTATGTATTTATATTTATATTTATATTTATATTTATATGTATTTATATTTATATAGAATTGACATAATCCATGTTGATGGCGCTAGAGTAAATACTACTACAAACTCATTTAAAGCAGTGAAGTGCTACAATACTTTATGTCTCGTTAACACTCTGAGCGGCCATCTTGGTACGACATCGTGTGCTGAACTGTGGGGTGAGGACACCTTCCCACAGTTCTGGGTAGGAATTCCAAGTTGAGGAGGTGTTTTCATTGGGTTTTTTCCCAGCTAGAGCGTATGTTCGGCTCTTGATTACTGGGTCTTTATGTTTTGTGTTTTGTCACGATGAATAAACTAAATCTGCTATCGCATCCGCCTCCTCTACAAATCCCCAACATTATTATTTAAACTATTCCAAGTCATTCAGTTTCACATCATATTGGTTACCGCACATAATACTATTACTAGTACTATTACTACTACTACTAATAATAATAATAATAATAATAATAAAATTTTCCGGGGCCAAGCACCCAGAGTAGTTGAGCCACTCATTCACAGACGCGCTACAATTGTTGCTTAAGTAATAACATGAAAGCAAAGCCATAACTATAGTCAAAGGGATTCAAGAATGCTTTGAAGTTATAAAACGATGATGTGAGCCAAATTTGGTGAAGATTGGACAAAATTTGGAGGAAGAGTAGCAAAAATGGCACTTAGACCGAAGCATTTTTGGCATGTTGTAAATTTTGACCAGTAGGCGGTGCTGCCACAAAATTTGTTGCATAGCCTCAGGTCATGTTTGTGAACATACCTACCAAGATTTGTGCCAGTGTGCAAGTCATTGCTGAGATACAGCTCGCTTCCTGTTTGGCGGCTTCGAAGTCAGATTTGCTGGCGCATTATGGGCAAACTGTTCGGCGTACCAAAAAGAATTTCTTTTGATAATTTCTGTGAGGCTTACTCTGAAGATGACGTGTGCCAAATGTGGTGACGATTGGCCAAAAAATAGTTTTTGACACAATCCAAGATGGTGGAAAATCTAATTAGGCAGAAATTCAGTGCTTGGCCCCCTAATAATAATAATAGTAATAATAGTAATAATAATAATAATATAATTATAATAAGTCTAACAGAGCTGGCCAATCCTTAGCTACATTTTCACCCATATTTTCTTTTGTTATTACGTTTCTTCCTTGGTTTATTTTTACCCACATGTGTTCTGACCTCTGCTACCAATTTTGATGATGAGATTTGGAAAGTTCTGCGATCGCATGCTACAGATAACCACATTTTAACCAAATGATCCCTTACGGCTGATCTGCGGTCAGTTCTTGTCGCCCAATCACCACATTTATTAAATTGCACTCTTTTTTTTTTGAGATATCTCCATCGGGGGAAAAGCCTGACTGTAAAACAAAGCAGTAAAAGTGTTGTGCTGTTGTGCTTCTGGATAATTAAAAACCGCAACGTTTTTTTTTTACTTATCGAATTAAAAAAACAAAAAGAAAAACATTAATGTGCCTGAACAAGAGAATTTATAGCTTTTAAACACTACATGCACAAGGGGTGCCATAATATATTACAGTCAATGGCTCACACAGCAGCTTCTCCGAGTGTGTGTGTGTGTGTGTGTGTGTGGATGTTCTGTCAGCACTCTCAGTGCTGAGGTTGTTCACATGCAGTGATTAGACATTCATTCAGATTGGGTCAGCATTGTGTTTGTGCTTACAGAGACTTTAACATTTTATATTGTCGTACACGCAACAACGGCTGGTGGGGATCATACTCTCCACAATTAGTGTTCTCTACACGCCTTCCCGGTCGCTGACGACGACATGCCACGATGCGTGATCAGATCCAGTGGGCGTGTCGCTCCGTGTAATCACCTGACACGACTGTCACCGATTGGCTGCATGATTCTACAATCTTGGGTGGAAAGAAATCAGCCCCAGCCTGCAGTGCTTCTCACGTCATAACACCATCCTTGGTATTAAAGTCCCTGCGAAACACGCAGCATTATTCGACGTGTTGACGTCATTTCCACTGAAACAGGAAGTCAGGGCGGAGCATAACCGGTAGCATTTCAGATTCTTGAGAGCGTTTGATTGGACAGAAATATTTACTTCTAAATGTGAAATTTTTTCAGTGTTTTGGGGACAATAGCTTATGGACAACCTCAAGGATGACTTTAAGGTGTGTTTTTCTTACAACCATTGGTGGTGCTGTTGCACTCATTTCCATATATACATACATACATACACATATAATATATATATATATATATATTAGCACATTGATACCACTAGCGCGCTTTAGTTATAGCGGAACGAACCCAAACCCAAACTAACTTGTTCCACAGATGTTCCACAACATGAAATGTAACTATAAACGGGTAAAACGTATGACATGCTGTTCCTTAATGGAGAAAAAACAAAGCATAAACGCTGACAAATCGCTGTTTAGAATGCACAAAAATATTCAACTTTATTACTCTTGGACACCACGGTGTCGTTGATGACTTTCCCCTAACAGCACAACACACCGAGTTAATAAGATTATCAAATATTACGGTTCTCAGATTCAGACCAAGCAGGCTCATTAAAATGAATTATTTACAGGGAGGGAAAAATAATTTCTTTCTGCAGGTCTGGGTGAGTGGAACAGAGCATCACACCATCTAGGCTCTACGTACACATCTCTGAGCGATCCGTTAACACAGCGCTGCCATTACATCAACATCCCCCATAGGGGAATTTTATTTTTACAACCTCACACTACAGCTGCTCACAATTAACACACCGCCATGATACACTTACACAGATCTATCTGAGTCTGAACATGCTTTATTATTATTATTATTATTATTATTATTATTATTATTATTATTATTATTATTAGTGCTAATGCACTGAATATATGAATTAAATTATATGACACTGGAGTGTCATTCCACTGTAGGATTTTAATAAATAAATAATAAATACATAATTAAATAATTCCTGCATATGTTTCGGGCTGCTCTAGATCAAATAAATATTTTTTTTTCAACTAGTAAGTTGCAAATAACTAATAGAGCTAACTATATAGCTAATTAATAGTAGCTATAAGTTAAAAACGACTAATGCAGCTAGTTAAGTAATAGTACCTGACAAGCTGCAGTAACATAGCTAGCTATATAGCTAACTAATGTTAATAACCAACTTACAAATAGCTACCTATCTACCTAACTAATGTTAACTGACAAGTTAAAAATAACTAATAGAGTTAGCTACATATAGTTAATTAATAGTATCTATGAGTTACAATAGTCTGTTAGAGCAGGTTAATTAATAGTAGCTAGCAAGTTGCTATAATAGGGCTCGCTAGATATCTAACGATTGCTACTAACCGAGTTCCAAAAGACTTATATAGCTAACTAGCTAGCAATTTACAAACAACTAATAAAGCTCGCTAACTAATGGTGGCTACAAGTTAGAAAGTTCTAGCTAATTAACGGTAGCTGGTGAGCCACAGTTGACACAGCCACAGCTGATGTGCTACCGGTCGAAGATTTGTATTGTGGTGCACGACTATCGGACATAAATATAATTTGCTCTAACCGGATATTCTCTGGTGGTTGCAAACGGATAGGACGGATAGAAGCACCCGAGTGGCTTTATAGTATAGCTGAAAGCTACGCACTTAAACAGACGTTCCGCAACATAAAACGGATAAAAAGCATCATGAAATGTGTCATTCTTTAGGAAAGAAATCAATGTAATCGTCGGCAAAACCAATTCTTTACTGTGTAGTTGTAGGACTTGACAAGCATGTACTGTGGGCATTGTTAGTTTGTGGGTGGAGCTTAATCTCAGCTCGTTCGACATGTTCGGTATCCTTTGATATCGTGCTCACGTTATTTTTGTCCCGGAATCTTCTAGAATCAGCTCCAGCCTCTGGTTTAAGAAACCAATAAACCCAGAAAATCGACTTGTTTCACCGTATGTGAGCCTGCCGTGTGCTCTGAAATATTCCCGTTACGTCTCCCCTCACAGTCATTCATCACAGGAAAGCCCCTAAAACGCAATCCGAGCTCTAATTTGACAGAAACGACTATTTAATGCGTGAAACGGGAAGAACCGTCAGTTCACGCTGAGTCATGTGGGCAGTTAGCTTCTCAAGATAGCACTTTAATGGAATGCTAATCAGCTAGGAACCCACGCTGACAGATTCTATGATTTTCCTTAACAGCTTCGAGCTTCATACAGAGCTCGACTGCTAATTCCTGAGGTGAATCCAGTGTGTTAAACAGAGGAAAAAAACTAAAAGAAACACAAACGCTAGCATTCCTGGCTGGTCAGTGTCCTTACAACAATTTCTGTACCGCCATTTTTACAAAGAGTCTGCTCTGGGTAGTCGCTAGCTATTTATTCTTGGTAGCGTCTCATTTTTAATCTATAGCTAGCTGTCTAGATGTTGCGTAGAGTGCAGTCTTGCTAACTGCAAAGCAGACACTAGCTAGCAAGCTAAAAAATGTATTGTAATAGGTAACCCTTTATATTAGATGCCAGTGTGCGCTCCTGAGGGGTTATGTGTTGTCAGCAGCAGACGTTAGCCGGGTTGTCTGTAACGTACTGCTAGCTGTGCTGAGGTGATGGTTAGGAGCTGGAGTGGGACTTACTTAAGGCCAGGAATGTCCAGGATGTTGGTGAGTCCGGCCCAGCCCACGTCCAGGAGCTGCAACAGGAAATGCTTTGTTAATAGAAGATGAAGAAAAGCATAACGGGCAGAAAATTCGAGCTGACTACTCATCTGAGTGTGTGTGTATGTGTGTGTGTGTGTGTGTGTGTGTGTGTGTGTGTGTGTGTGTGTGTGTGTGTGTGTGTGTGTGTGTGTGTGTGTGTGTGTTAGAGGTACTGAAGAAACGAGTGAAACAAAATGTCTGATTTACATTAAACATCTTCATTAGAGCTGCACTTTATGCAAGAAAATACACACACACACACACTCACACGCTCACACACACACACACTCACACACACACACACACTCACACACACACACTCACACACACGGGCGATCAATATAGTGTAACAGCATACAAGGACATGCTGGTGCTGCAGAAATTAGACTGCAGCATCACACACACACACACACACACACACACACACACACACACACCGCGCGCCATCTATCTCTCTTTACGTGTTTAGGTCCTTCTCTCACACCGTTCATCTTCTTTGCTGCTCCATTCTCTTCATTCCTTTTCCCATTTATTGTTCATTTGCATATATCTCATTAGCATATTTAAATTAGTTTTTTTCCTCTCAATTAAGTAATGGCCAAATAAACCATCAGAGCAACACAGCAGCCTTATATGGAGGTTTTATCATCCAGAACGCACACTCTGTGTCTGTATGTCTCTCTCACCTTCTCTGTCTGTCTCTCTCTCTCACTCTCTCTGTCTGTCTGTCTTTCTCTCTTTCTCTGTCTCTCTCACCCTCTCTGTGTGTTTGTCTCTCTCTCTCTCTCTGTCTCTCTCACTCTCTCTGTCTGTCTGTCTTTCTCTCTTTCTCTGTCTCTCTCACCCTCTCTGTGTGTTTGTCTCTCTCTCTCTCTCTGTCTCTCTCACCCTCTCTGTCTGTCTGTCTCTCTGTTGCTCTATCTCATCCCCTCTGTTTGTCTGTCTGTCTATCTGTCTGCCTGTCAGTCTCTCTCTCTCTCTCTCTCTCTCTCTCTCTCTCTCTCTCTCTCTGTCTCTCTCACTCTCTCTGTCTGTCTGTCTTTCTCTCTTTCTCTGTCTCTCTCACCCTCTCTGTGTGTTTGTCTCTCTCTCTCTCTCTGTCTCTCACCCTCTCTGTCTGTCTGTCTCTCTGTTGCTCTATCTCATCCCCTCTGTTTGTCTGTCTGTCTATCTGTCTGCCTGTCAGTCTCTCTCTCTCTCTCTCTCTCTCTCTCTCTCTCTCTCTCTCTGTCTCTCTCAGTCTCTCGCACATTCTCTCTCTCTCTCTCTCCGTCTCTGCTTGCTACGGGGGCGGAGCCACATATACAGTGGTGTGAAAAAGTGTTTGCCCCCTTCCTCATTTCCTGTTCCTTTGCATGTTTGTCACACTTAAGTGTTTCGGAACATCAAACCAATTTAAACAATAGTCAAGGACAACACAAGTAAACACAAAATGCAATTTGTAAATGAAGGTGTTTATTATTAAAGGTGAAAAAAATCCAAACCATCATGGCCCTGTGTGAAAAAGTGATTGCCCCCTAAACCTAATAACTGGTTGGGCCACCCTTAGCAGCAACAACTGCAACCAAGCGTTTGCGATAACGTGCAATGAGGCTTTACAGCGTCCTGGAGGAATTTTGGCCCACTCATCTTTGCAGAATTGTCCTAATTCAGTTACATTAGAGGGTTTTCGAGCATGAAACGGCCTTTTTAAGGTCATACCACAACATCTCAATAGGATTCAGGTCAGGACTTTGGCTAGGCCACTCCAAAAGTCTTCAATTTGTTTCTTCAGCCATTCGGTGGTGGACTTGCTGGTGTGTTTAGGATCATTGTCCTGCTGCAGAACCCAAGTTCGTTTCAGCTTGAGTACACGAACAGATGGTCGGACATTCTCCTTCAGGATCTCTTGGTAGACAGCAGAATTCATAATTCCTTTTATCACGGCAAGTCTTCCAGGTCCTGAAGCAGCAAAACAGCCCCAGACCATCACACTACCACCACCATATTTTACTGATGGTATAATGTTCTTTTTATGAAATGCAGTGTTCCTTCTACGCGAATATACTTGCACACACACCTTCCAAAGAGTTCCACTTTTGTCTCATCGGTCCACAGAATGTTGTCCCAAAAGTCTTGGGGATCATCAAGATGTGTTGTGGAGAAATTGAGACGAGCTTTGATGTTCTTTTTGCTCAGCAGTGGTTTTCTCCTTGGAACTCTGCCATGCAGGCCATTTTTGCCCAGTCTTTTCCTGATGGTGGAGGCATGAACGCTGACCTTAACAGAGGCAAGTGAGGCCTGCAGTTCTTTGGAACGTTGTTGTGGGGTCTCTTTGTGACCTCTTGGATGAGTCGCGCTGCGCTCTTGGGGTAATTTTGGGCGGCCACTCCTGGGAAGGTTCACCACTGTTCCATGTCTTCGCCATTTGTGGATAATGGCTCTCACTGTGGTTCGCTGGATTTCCAAAGCTTTGGAAATGGCTTTATAACCCTTTCCAGACTGATAGATCTCAATTACTTTCTTTCTCAATTGTTCCTGAATTTCTTTGGGTCTCTGCATGATGTGTAGCTTTTAAGGATCTTCTGGTGGACCTTACTGTGTCAAGCAGCTCCTATTTAAGTGATGCCTTGATTGTGAACAGGTGTGGCAATAATCAGGCCTGTGTGTGGCTAGAGAAATTGAACTAAGGTGTGGACAACCACAGTTATAGTATGTTTTAACAAGGGGGCAATCACTTTTTCACACAGGGCCATGATGGTTTGGATTTTTATCCCCTTTAATAATAAACACCTTCATTTACAAATTGCATTTTGTGTTTACTTGTGTTGTCCTTGACTATTGTTTAAATTGGTTTGATGTTCCGAAACACTTAAGTGTGACAAACATGCAAAGGAACAGGAAATAAGGAAGGGGGCAAACACTTTTTCACACCACTGTAAGCTTAGTTATGATATTAAGACACTTAGTTACTTAGTTTGTGATGCCGTTAAATGAACTCGTACAAGATTGTAGTTTGACACTAAGCTAACTCGCTAACTGATTAGCAATCCATGGTAATGAATCCATGGTGGCTGCTATGGCAACGTTATATTTCACCAGGATTGGAGTTTCAGGCTGTGTTGGTTTGATTGGCGGGGCTCTGAAAAATCCACCTAGTAACCACTATTATTATTATTATTATTATTAGTAGTAGTAGTAGTAGTAATTGTTGTTTGTTTGTTTGTTTGTTTGTTTGTTTGTTTGTTTAAGAACTGGCATTTGGGACGCAGCCACATAGATTAAATTCATTAAAAAAACCTAGTAAACTCACCGGTTTCTTGAGGAAGAAGAAAGAGAAGGCACCGACCAGCGGCATTTTCCCCATAAGTGGCTCCAACACCACCCGCAACACACCGTGGAGCTACACACACACACACACACACACACACACACACACACACACATTAAATTAATGATACAGAAATGTCTTGGGTATTTCTATGATGAGCCCTAGGGTGATGTAGTGTAGCTCTGCTGCTTACCACACACACACACACACACACACACACACACACACACACAGTGTTACTGAATGGGAAATTAAAATAGCATACAGTATATTAGTCTGAGATCTATCTTTCTGGATCACGGAGCCCTGCAAGGATGAGCTGTGTGTACAGAGCCGTTTCTCGCCCTAGGCGAGATTCCTATTGCCCCCGCCCCCTCCCCCTCCACCCCCATTATCAGTCTGTCATGATTGTTTGTACAACAAATATACATAAATGAACAGATTCTCCTACACATGCTCCACCCATATCACAAAGCCTGTCTGTCTGTAACTGCAATCATTTACAGCATGAGAAAATGACTTCAATTATTCATGTGCAACAACGTTTATGCTTTTTTTTTGTTTGTTTGTTTTCTGCTCAGACTGCAGTTGTTTGTCAGGTCGTCATAGTAACAACACTACCTTCAACATACACTAAACATCCACGTGACTCGATGTGTTTTAGCACATGGGGAATCCTTGCTAGGACACCGTGGCCATGTTAATCAGCGCTAATACGTGCCAAAACATAGACTACTAGTCGCATACCTTTATGTTTCTCTTTCTTTTTCTCACATCATCTTTGTGCTTTTTTTCTGCGATACTGATCCCCTGATGGCTTTGACCATCACGGACTCACCACCCTGAACATCTCTCTCTCTCTCTCTTCCTAACAGCGTGCCCACTATCGCACTATCGGATACCAGGTAAATAATCGCATGTAATCATAAAGTGTTACCTGATTAAATATAGAAAAATGTATAAATTACTTACTAATTAATAATAATAATAATAATAATAATAATAATAATAATAATAATAATAATAATGTACTCTCTTTCTTGTGGGTGTGTGAGTCATCCCGAAGCTGATGGAGTCCTAGGTGACCGCCGAGTCCGCCTATGCCTAGAAACGTGTTTATACAATCGTTTTGTGTCTCGTTGCTTTT
The DNA here is from genome assembly GCA_012411365.1 of Ameiurus melas. Taxonomy (NCBI): domain Eukaryota; kingdom Metazoa; phylum Chordata; class Actinopteri; order Siluriformes; family Ictaluridae; genus Ameiurus; species Ameiurus melas. The sequence goes on from CM022756.1 coordinate 3,785,847, forward strand.
CACCAAAAAAAAAGTCTTCTGTTCGGGTGAAAGGAGTCAGTGTGTGTGATACGAATGTGTTTAAGAAAGTGAAAAAAAAAGAGAAACAATCCAATAATGCAGCTCAGCCACTGCAGCGTGACGGCTAACACGTCAGAACCCGTATCTCCTTTCACAGGGCGCCATTACTATTGCTCAAACGGAACGGCTGTAACTTGTTTCGGAATCACTTTTCTTCGAGTTACCCCAAACGTTCGTTACATCGGTGCAGGTGAGCCGCCATGCCGTTAAGACGTCAGGTGTGCTGGGGTCAGAGGGTCGGATGCTGATGTGACCCGGGGAGATTTTCCTGGTTGTTTGGACAATACGCGGAGAAAAAGAGCGACACAAACACAGAAAACGCTCCTCGAATCAGACAGTCAGGAAGGTCCTTCACAACCCATGCTGCCATGACTGAAGATCGTAACATGTGACCTGTGGCTAGAAAACAACCGGTCTCCTCGACTCCGAGCTCAGCAAGTGACGTCGAGTCGTCACGATGGCGGCTCACAGCGTGAACAGTACCCGCACCAGCGCTTCTTACAGGACGTGTTAGCTCGGACAAAAACCACCGAGCATAAGTGCAGGTTTTTTTGGTAGGACTCCACCCAACTAGGCTCCGCCTCCTGAAGCTTGAAAGTGGAACTGTTGATACGTGGATGGTGTTCATTGACGGAGATATCGTTTCGGTTCAGTGTTGCAGCGGTGTGTGATGACGATCCTTTATATTCCATTAATCCCGTAGACTCCTGCTTTATCTGAGCGTACGTGACTCGGCGTTCACGCTCCTCAGGTTTATCTGAGGAACGTGGCTTCACAGGATTAATGACTTGTGGTGGCACATGATGAACATGTGTGTGTGTGTTATGAGCTACGTGTGCTCAGAGCATGTCAGAGCATGCCTCTGTGTGTGTGTGTGTGTGTGTTGTACAGTTCCTCTTACAGCACAAGGGCATTCCTGTATTTGGTTACAGGCCCCACTATAAATACACACACACACACAGTTTATAAATAGGCTGAGTTTAGCTGAAGATCCCAGTCTTTTCTCCATCACACACACACACACACACTCTCACCGGAGCTCTCATGGGGTTCGATGAAACAAAAACGAAACCCAGAAATCCGCAAAAAAAAAAAAAAAAAGGATTTTGCTAAAGAACAAATACTGCAACTGGAAACGTCATGGTCCAGACGCGTGTGGAATTATATAAACGAATTTGACAGTTTCTTAGTATTTGGTACGTCTTCACGATCAAATCCGTTGTTTATTTATTTGTTTATTATTTATAGACATGTAAATCAATTATATCACGTAATTCAGAAGCGAAGACCAGGAGACTCGGGTGAAGCTTCAGCAGGGTTCTTTATTGTAGAACCTCAGGAGCATTAGTGTGCAGGTCAGAACCTGCTGCTGTCATCCAAGTCTAAAACAATGAGCTCCACATTGTATTGTAAAGATATTTTAGGAGCTGCCCTTCCACGAGAGGACAAAGCGCTCAGGTGATGACGGTAAACCCAGCGTATAAAGGAAGCTCCGTATTTAAATAGAAGAAAATGTCGAGCACGTTGTTAACTGCGTATTTTCCCTAATCTTTTCTACGGAAGCGTGTGATCAGACGACACAGATCTCGAACAGATCGTAAGGTTTTACGCACTGGATTGTGGAGTTGAATGTGGAGGCGATTGTGGAGTTGAGTGTGGAGTCGATTGTGGAGTCGATTGTGGAGTCGATTGTGGAGTTGAATGTGGGGTCGATTGTGGAG
>CM022756.1:3795127-3800127 GCA_012411365.1 Ameiurus melas
GCCCAGCAGTGGTGCTGAGAGTTCAGCTCCTGACCGTCCAGTAGTCCGGCGTCTGTACCGCAGAGCTACCCCTTCCCTTTCAGTTCCAGGCTGCAACACTGCACAACGTGGAACGTGCGTATAAAAGTATAGACGCTGATCGCTGAGGCACGGCTCACACACCAGACACCTGACGGAAATATTCGACACTTGCCCTGTGACCCGGCTTTCCACTGAACACCATGACACACACACACACACAGTATATATACAGTATGTTGGGTATATGAAGGTCGACCTACAGAGCGAGAGAGAGAGAGACAGAGAGAGAGAGGGAGACAGAGAGAGAGAGAGACAGAGAGAGAGAGAGAGAGGGAGAGAGAGAGAGAGAGAGAGAGAGGGAGACAGAGAGAGAGAGAGAGAGAGAGAGAGGGAGACAGAGAGAGAGAGAGGCAGAGAGAGAGAGAGAGGAGAGAGAGAGAGAGAGACAGAGAGAGAGAGAGAGAGAGGAGACAGAGAGAGAGAGAGACAGAGAGAGAGAGAGAGAGAGAGAGAGAGAGAGGAGAGAGAGAGAGGGAGACAGAGAGAGAGAGAGACAGAGAGAGAGAGAGAGGAGACAGAGAGAGAGAGACAGAGAGAGAGAGAGAGAGAGAGAGAGAGAGGAGAGGGCAGTGAGAGAGAGAGAGAGAGAGAGAGAGAGAGAGAGAGACAGGAGACAGAGAGAGAGAGAAAAAACAGAGAGAGAGAGAGAGAGAGAGAGAGAGAGGGAGACAGAGAGAGAGAGAGACAGAGAGAGAGAGAGAGAGAGAGAGAGAGAGAGAGGGAGACGAGAGAGAGAGAGACAGAGAGAGAGAGAGAGAGAGAGAGAGAGGAGACAGGGAGAGGGGAGACAAGAGAGAGAGACAGAGAGAGAGAGAGAGAGAGAGAGAGGGGAGAGAGAGAGAGAGAGAGAGAGAGAGAGAGAGAGAGAGAGAGAGAGACAGGGAACCTGTTCAGGTTCAGAAGTCCTTCATTGTTACACCACTGATGTCAGTGCTGGAAATCAGCATATGGAAAATCCATGCATCCCTCATTACTCAATGTGTGTGTGTGTGTGTGTGTGTGTGTGTGTCTGAGTCTTTACTTAGACTTCTCAAACTAAAGAGACAATCTTCAGACACTGATCACGTCTCAGCCGATCGACTCCATTTGGCGCGGGTGGAACGCCGTCATTTTCCCTGCCCAAAACTTTATTTTACTGCATCCACTGATTTACTTCCTGGACACAATCCACTTAGTGACGCATCCGGACCGTTACGCAAACCATAACCTTCTGGATATTTACAGGAGCCATAGACCTTTTTATTTCCACCAACCGAACACATCAGAATTTCAGTACAATGCTCTTAAACCTGTATCTGTCCTTGTTCACGCAGGTTTCAGAGTCTAGAGCGTGTGGCTGGTATCTAGAAACATGCATGTAGTGTACATTTTAAGCTTTACTTCAAAGTCGAGCGTAGTTACGGGTCTAGTTACATGCCTTGAATCTTTCTAAAGATGTGTTATATCGACATTTCCTGGAGAACGAGACATATTAAAGGTGATATAAGCATCAATGAAAGGTAGAGTTCAGTGGAGTGTATATGGCAACTTATCTTCAAGTGAGCAGTCAGACAGGCTGCTGTGTAGAAGACCTCGAGAATACATGCAGTACTTTTGATCAATAAAATAAGCTACGTTACAGACAGAGCTATGTATACCGGCTGAAGAGATGTTCAGTTTATCAGCTCTTATTTCTAGGATGGTTTTACGGTCAGGTATGAGTGACGTGTCGGAGAGTTTTGTGGTTGATCAAACGCGATGTTCTTATACAGTGTGCTTCTTTAATATGAAACCAGTTCACTGTGTCATGTCTGGAGGTATGTGTAAAGCAAACCTATGGAGTGAAAGAGAGAGAGAGAGAGGGAGGGAGGGAGAGGGAAGGAAAGAGAGGGAGAGAGAGGGAAAGCGAGGGTAAGAGAGAGGGGGAGAGAGGGAAAGAGGGAAAGAGAGGGAGAGAGAGGGAAAGAGGGGAAAGAGAGGGAGAGAGAGGGAAAGAGGGAGAGAGAGGGAAAGAGGGAGAGAGAGGGAAAGAGAGGGAGAGAGGGAGAGAGAGGGAAGAGGGAGAGAGGGAAGAGAGGGAGAGAGAGGGAGAGAGAGGGAAAGAGGGAAAGAGAGGGAGAGAGGGAAAGAGGGAAAGAGGGTGAAGAGAGGGGAGAGAGGAGAGAGAGGGAGAGAGGGAAAGAGGGAAAGAGAGGGTAAGAGTGTGGAGAGAGAGGAAAAGGCAGAGAGAGGGTAAGAGAGAGGGAGAGATAGGAGAGAGAGAGAAAGAGGGAGAGAGGGTAAGAGGGAAAGAGAGGGTAAGAGGGAAAGAGTAGGGAGAGAGAGAGAGAGAGGAAGAGGGAAGGAGAGAGGGGAAAGAGAGAGAGAGAGAGAGAGAGAGGGAAAGAGGAGAGGAGAGAGAGGAAGAGGGTAGAGAGGGAGAGAGAGAGGAGGGAGAGAGGGAGAGAGGGTAAGAGAGAGAAGAGAGAGGGAGAGGGAGAGAAGAGGAGAGGTAAGAGGAAAGAGAGAGGAGAGAGAAAGAGGGAGAGAGAGAAGAGGGAAGAGAGGAGAGGGGAAGAGGGAAAGAGGGAGAGAGGGAAAGAGGGAAAGAGGGAGAGGGTAAGAGGAAGAGAGAGAGGGAAGAGAGGAGAGAAGGAGAGAGGGAAAGAGAGAGGAAGAGAGAGGGAGAGAGAAGGAAAGAGAGAGAAAGACATCCTCTTTTAGAAGATGTCCTATTTCCCAGTATCCAGAGAGCTGAGCGTGTACAGGAAACGGTGAAATGCTGTAAAGACGCCTTCAAAAATAATGAAATGAAATATTTCTACGTTTATTTGATTCATTTATTTAAATACTATAACGAGCAGTGAACAGTAATAAATGAAGCCAAGTCAGTATAGGTGTTCAGTGTTCAGTATCAGTATATTTAGGTGTTCAGTATCAGTATTAGGTGTTCAGTATCAGTATTAGGTGTGTTTCAGTATCAGTATTAGGTGTTCAGTATCAGTATTAGGTGTTCGGTGTTCAGTATCAGTATTAGGTGTTCAGTGTTCAGTATCAGTATTAGGTGTTCAGTATCAGTATTAGGTGTTCAGTATCAGTATTAGGTGTTCAGTGTTCAGTATCAGTATTAGGTGTTCAGTATCAGTATTAGGTGTTCAGTGTTCAGTATCAGTATTAGGTGTTCGGTGTTCAGTATCAGTATTAGGTGTTCAGTATCAGTATTAGGTGTTCGGTGTTCAGTATCAGTATTAGGTGTTCAGTATCAGTATTAGGTGTTCGGTGTTCAGTATCAGTATTAGGTGTTCAGTGTTCAGTATCAGTATTAGGTGTTCAGTATCAGTATTAGGTGTTCGGTGTTCAGTATCAGTATTAGGTGTTCAGTGTTCAGTATCAGTATTAGGTGTTCAGTGTTCAGTATCAGTATTAGGTGTTCAGTATCAGTATTAGGTGTTCGGTGTTCAGTATCAGTATTAGGTGTTCAGTGTTCAGTATCAGTATTAGGTGTTCAGTGTTCAGTATCAGTATTAGGTGTTCAGTGTTCAGTATCAGTATTAGGTGTTCAGTATCAGTATTAGGTGTTCGGTGTTCAGTATCAGTATTAGGTGTTCAGTATCAGTATTAGGTGTTCGGTGTTCAGTATCAGTATTAGGTGTTCAGTATCAGTATTAAGTGTTCAGTGTTCAGTATCAGGTGTTCGGTGTTCAGTATCAGTATTAGGTGTTCAGTGTTCAGTATCAGTATTAGGTGTTCAGTGTTCAGTATCAGTATTAGGTGTTCAGTATCAGTATTAGGTGTTCAGTGTTCAGTATCAGTATTAGGTGTTCAGTATCAGTATTGGTGTGACGGATTGCTCCCAGTCGTCTCAGCTACAGCTACAGCGTGTGCAGTCTGATAAGGACCCGAGTTAAGGTTCACTGAGCATCTCGCAGAACCAGCCACGGTTCTTCTGCAGACTTCTGCTTGGTATTTTTGCAGCACATTCATGCAGCAGCCTTCACTGTTCTGTAACTTCTGTAATGTTTGCTGTACTGATGCGATAATGTAGGAAGAGTCATCAAACAAAAATCTACAGCAAAAAACTTGATACATGAATGATAATAATAGGGTGCTAAGACTTTTGCACAGTACTGTATATCCTTGAAAATGACCTCCTATAGACCTCTACCCCACACCCTGTGCCCATGTACGGACTCAGTAAGAAGTGAGAGTGAGTTTTGTCTCACCCATGAGGGCAGCTCGGTGGTGTCCAGTGCGCGCGCGGCTCTGCTCCTCTTCTCCTCCTCTTCCTCCATCTCCATCTCCATCTCCTGCTGCTGGAGGAACGCCAGCGCTCGGCTCAGCCTGGAGCTCTTACCGCACGCGTTCCTCCTCCAGAAGAAGAAGACGGCGAGGCCGATCAGCAACCAGCTGACGCTGAACGCGAAGTATCCGAGCGCGTACACGGGGAAGATGAGCACGAAGGCTTTGGCGAAGCGCACCCAGGTCCGCGCCACGCGCCCGGCGGCGGCGGAGGAAGAGGAAGAGGGTGAGGACGAGGTCGGTGCGTCCTGCGCGCTCGGTTCCGGTGGGGTTCGGGTCTCCCCGGGATGATGAGCATGAGGATCAGGGTGATGGGGTGGAGGAAGAGGAGGAGCGGCGCTACTGCTGCTCTTCTGCGCCGCATCCTGCGCTCCCGGAGCTCCGTTTCTGCTCATGCCTCCTGCCTCCTGCCTCAGTTCCCCGCTACACTGCCCAAGTTTGGCTCGGTGCTGTCCGTCACTACACTCTCGGTACCACTTTAACCCCGAGCTCACGTCAGTTCGTCCATTTTCCTCGCGCAGTCTCGTGCAGTGTTAAACATCAGACCGAGAACATGAGGCGGGTTCCCTGGCCATTGCGTCGCACGCGCTCGCACTGTGTGCTTGTGTGTGTGTGTGTGTTTCCTCGTTATGACAGCAGCTGCTGAGCCACATGCGCACACA
>CM022756.1:3805127-3807627 GCA_012411365.1 Ameiurus melas
GGCTTGGGGGAAGGAAGTGTCACACAGTCTGATCATGAGTGTACATGCAGGTGGGAAATGACGTGACTGAGGACAACTGTGAAGGAGCAGAGGATTATGGGAATGAAGATTATGAGGAGGATTTTGAGGTGAGAGTGGAGTTTCCTGTGCTCTGTGAAAGAGTTGGTGAGTTACAGTGCATGGGTCCATATCATCACATCCGTGTGTCTGTGTGTGTGTGTTTGTTTTCTTTCTGTTTAATGCTCATTGCTTTCAAACGGATTGATGTTAGAAGAAAATGGTGAGTGTTTGGTGCAGAACACACAACTGTAGAGAAATCCGTCCATCCTCCTGTCCGTCCATCCATCCATCTGTCTCTCCATCCATCCCCCTGTCCATCCATTCATCCATCTACCTGTCCATCTATCCATCTATCCGTCCGTCCATCCATCCTTCCATCTATCCATCTTTCCCCCAAAACAGTACATCACTCTGATTATATTTCTTTAATTCCACAGTGCTGTTAAATCCTCGATTAAGGTCCGGAGAGAGTAAGAGCAGCTGCTGAGGGAATGTCTGTTTATAGCTGCTATAACATAACTTGTACAACATTAGATGTAACTATAAACTGATACAAATACGCTGTCATTCTTCAATCATTTTTTTTCAAATCATCGTTTGTGAGTTGCTGTGGTATAAGAGTAGGAGGCTGTAGGAGTAAAGCTACGTTCACACACACACACACACACACACAGATTTTATCGCTGTCGCCAGTCGCTGTACTACAAAGTCGCCAGTAGGCGTTCCTACTACTGGTTGCCATAGTAACATTTTTCACTGGCGCATTCCACTTCTGACAACGACCCGGTTTTCTTGCTGCTACAATGAAGCATTCTGGAGGAGGGGGAGGGCGTTTGTGTATAAAATTCCCCAGCGTAGCTGTGCATCCTATCCTCCGAGATGAAGGAGAAGCAGTGTGAGGCGAAAGAATAACATAATGTCTTCAGTCGCTCCAGATTTCATAAAGTTAAACTTTTTTGCACACGCCCACACTTGGTCGCTCATATCGCCGGAAGTCGCCAGCTCTCGATGTCTCATTGGTCCTTTAACTCTGCTGCATCACAGCACCCTCTCACTGTCAGGAGAGGTACAGGCCACAGATGGCCAGAAATGGGTGGGGATTTCTGTTCTTTAAAGAAAATAAATCTATTACCCTTGGACAGTTTTCCAGTAATTTAGTAAATCCCACCAGACACTCATGAGGCTATTATTAAAAAAAGTAATAACAATAAATCTGGGTTACCTAGAAATCGACCTAGAAGTGCTGTTCTTTTCGGAAGGTTCAATGAGTCGAAAGTGATGACTCTTGTCTCTTTTATTGGATTATAGCCCTGAGAAAAGAGCTTGTAAGTGGCGCAGGAACACTACCAGATGATTAGCTGTTCTATTACACGTTATATCTTCTGCCTGTCACGGTATCTGTAGAGTATCCACGTGTGAGCCGAGCAAATAATCTCCGTCTCTCTTCAGGACTACGAGGAAGACTTCGAGGAGTTTGATGAGGACAAAGAAGAAGAGGAAGAGGTGCGTGAAAGTGAAAAGAGGGAAGCAGAGCGAGAGATGAGTCCACGCAGCAGACGGGAGGTCGAGGCCGTCCGGAGAGCCATGGAGAAGGAGAACGAGTTGCTCGGCACAGCACGGTCCACACCCTCGACCCAGGGGTCTGAGATCTCCGACAGAGGTAGCGCTCGCCTCGTCCCGAAACCCCTCCCACAACCTCCACCTGCTATTACGTCCACTGTTCAAACGATATACTCTACTGTGTGTGTGTTCTCTTTCTGTTAGCGAGTGCTGGCTCAAGTAAAAGTCGCACGTACGGCCGGGTCATCGACTTCACCGCAGCGAGGCAGAGAGAGATCAACCAGGAAGTGGCCGATAAACAGAAGTGAGTCACCTCCAACTGAGTGTGTTTCCATGGTCACAGCCTTCCAACCCTGATGATGACACGTCATCATTTTTATCCGCTTATAGTTACCTTACCGCAGCCGGGCGTCCCTCAGCAGCCTAACATGAAAACGTCAGCGATTAAGGCTCTGAGTTACTGATCGGAAGGTCGGGGGTTCTAGCCCCAGCTCTGCCAAGCTGCCCCTGTTGGTCCCTTGAGCAAGGCCCTTAACTCTCTCTGCTGTATCATGGCTGAACCTGCACTCTGACCTCACCCTCCTAACATGCTCCCTATCATTATCATCATCACGTTATGGAGATATCCTGATACCTGACAGTGTTTCTGTGACGTTAGGAAACGCAGCACCGAGCTCCTGCGCCTGATCGAGCTGGACTACTCCGTCACCGAGAGTCTCCTGGATCTGCCTCCAGTCCACGAGTACGACTTGTACATCAAGAGCTACGGGACGGCCAACACCAAGCAGGTCGGTCCTATGGGATTTGCTCTACGCGATCACGCACTCGCATTTGCTTTTAATCAGAAGTAAATATAGTGAAACATTCCACCACTTCGTTC
>CM022756.1:3810127-3919831 GCA_012411365.1 Ameiurus melas
TTTCAACTTTATACAGGTTGTTGTCGAGTTGCCCAAAGCTGATGATTCTGGATCCCAAACAGACCTGGGTGAGTTTATCAGTGTCCCAATACACCGTCCTCACTGTGTCCTATCTGTCCCAACTCTGCCATCCTCACTGTGTCCTATCTGTCCCAACTCTGCCGTCCTCACTATGTCCTATCTGTCCCAACTCTGCCGTCCTCACTATGTCCTATCTGTCCCAACTCTGCCGTCCTCACTGTGTCCTATCTGTCCCAACTCTGCCGTCCTCACTGTGTCCTATCTGTCCCAACTCTGCCATCCTCACTGTGTCCTATCTGTCCCAACTCTGCCGTCCTCACTGTGTCTTATCTGTCCCAACTCTGCCGTCCTCACTGTGTCTTATCTGTCCCAACTCTGCCGTCCTCACTGTGTCCTATCTGTCCCAACTCCGCCGTCCTCACTGTGTCCTATCTGTCCCAACTCCGCCGTCCTCACTGTGTCCTATCTGTCCCAACTCTGCCGTCCTCACTGTGTCTTATCTGTCCCAACTTTGCCGTCCTCACTGTGTCCTATCTGTCCCAACTTCCCCGTCCTCACTGTGTCCTATCTGTCCCAACTCCGCCGTCCTCACTGTGTCCTATCTGTCCCAACTTCCCCGTCCTCACTGTGTCCTATCTGTCCCAACTCCGGCGCCCTCACTGTGTCTTATCTGTCCCAACTCTGCCGTCCTCACTGTGTCTTATCTGTCCCAACTCTGCCGTCCTCACTGTGTCCTATCTGTCCCAACTCCGGCGCCCTCACTGTGTCCTTCCTGTCCCAACTCCGCCACCTTCACTGTGTCCTTCCTGTCCCAACTCCGCCACCCTAACTGTGTCCTTCCTGTCCCAACTCCGCCACCCTAACTGTGTCCTTCCTGTCCCAACTCCGCCACCCTCACTGTGTCCTTCTTGTCCCAACTCCACCATCCTCACTGTGTCCTTCCTGTCCTAACTCCGCTGTCCTCACTGTATCCTTCCTGTCCTAACTCTGCCATCTACATTGTGTCCTCCTCAGGTCTACGTCCAGGTGGTAAAGTGAAGCTCCTCCAGAGTTCCTCTCTACAGACCACACCTCAACTGGACAAGGGGGTCATTGGGGTCACATCTCACCTGAAATTTGTCCTGAAATTCCTCCCCTCGGATTCTAACCACTACTTAATCGGCAGTAACATGGTGAGTGGAGAAAACCACAAACACGCAGATAAATAGACGAGCATCAAACTTGCACAATGATACCTACAGTTGTGTTTGGCTGAAAAGAGAGAAGGTAACAGACGGTAAAGAGACAGTAAAAGGTGTGTGTGTGTGTATTGCTGTAGGGTTTGGTGAGACACGGTACTAGACACGGACTGCGAGCCGTTCCAAAGCTCTACAGGCCTAAAGATGGAGAGAGACTAGCGGACGTCACGGCTCTAGAGTTCTGCCCCACCGGAGAACCCTTCTTTCTGGTGAGGATTAGTGTGTGTGTGGCTCTCTGTGTGTGTTGGACTGAGACTGTGTGTGTGTGTGTGTGTGTGTGTGTGTGTGTGTGTGTGTGTGTGTGTGAGAGTGAGAGTTGGACTGAGACTGTGTGTGTGTGTGTGTGTGTGTGTGTGTGTGTGTGTGTGTGTGTGTGTGTAGGTGGGCTGCAGTGACGGTTCGGTGCGTCTCCATGCCTTGGTGTGTGAGGAGGCGGTGTGTGAGTGGACCCTGGGTTCGGGTCGTGCCGCTGTTCAGTGTCTGCACTTTTCCCCGACGCGGTGCTCCGTGTTCTGCGCGCTGGACTCTGCATCTGTCCTGCACATCTGGGATCTCACCCAGAGAGACGAGTCTCCGCTCCTCACCCAGGACCTCCACACTGACCCGTACGCACCACATCTACAGCACACACACCCATACGCCAGCACATCACAGTCACCATAGCAACCACATCCACAACAGGCTGTTACCATATGAATATTACAGGAACTCCGAACAGAGTGTAACGTTCCCCTGTGGTGTTTGTGTGCAGCGTTTCAGCCATGGCCGTGTCCGGAGACGCCTCCACGCAGAACCCGTACTCCAGCATCGCTCTGGCTAAACACTCGGGCAGGCTGGAGATCCACTTCCTGCTGCCCTCGCTCACACTTCCTCAAGCCTCGGACAAGGGGAAACTCCACTCACTGGCACAGGACACGCTCTGATCTCTACACACACCTGAGCTGCGACTAACCGTTATTTTACTAACCGTATTTGTTGTTAAAGGTCCATTAGCATTTCTTCACATAAAGGCTGTTTCTATTTTTCTATTAAATATATATTATTATTATTGTATTTTTTAATGACATGGTTCATTCTGATGATGTCCCTTCCAAAAGTATTGGAACAGCAAGGTCAATTCTCTTGTGTTTTTTTTTTATTTATATTTATACACGATTAAAAGTGGAATATGAGACGAGAGATCGGAATTCCAGCTTTCATTTCCTCATGTTTGCATCTAGACGTGTTAATGAACTTAAAACATGGCATCTTTTGTTCGAACCCACCCAGGTGATCAGAAATATCGGAACACGTGACTGTTTTTTGCTGCCCATGTCTGCCCTTGAAAGATATTTTAGTTGAAACAATGAATGTCTACTCTTGGTTTGAGCTCTAGGCTTCACCTGTGAAGACTGCATTTGTCGTTAAAAAGAAAAAAAAAAGGGATAAACCAACATGAAGACCAGAGAGCTGTCTATGGGAGAAAAGCCAGCCGTCTTTGAAGCTGAGGAAAGAAGGAGCAATCTGCCAGAGGCATGTCACCAGCACTTACATTATAGCAGCTATAAACATTCGTTCCCTTGCCACCCTCGCTGTATTCTCTCTTTTTTTAACTTAATAAGACAGAAAACAAAAACAAACACACGTATCATGTTCTAGAGAACGCGCAGAGTATGACTCATATTGCGTTGGTCTTGAATCGAATCAAATCCGTGTTGAACCGAATCCGTAGTGACTCAAAGTGTATCGAGTTGTTACTTGTTTAACTGGATTTTGAGCAATGCCCAGCAGGGGGAGCTATTTCCACATCAGACAGATAGTCGAGACCAAATGGATTGTGAGTTAATGGTTAGCAATAAGGATATCAATATACAAGCTATAACACATTTCACTGCAGGTGGAAGAGACATGATCAGGTTAATAAATGAAGATGGAGATTGTAGGTTGGCATAACATTCGGGTATCATCTCTCCATCCATTTTCTGTAACGCTTACCCTACACAGGGTCACAGGAGAGCTTGGAGGATCTCCCAGGGAGCTCGCAGCACAAGGTGGGGTTTCTCTGGTGAGATTCAGGGCATCATGGTGGTACAGCAGGTACTGTAGCATTGCTGCCTCACAGCTCCAGGATCTCTGGTTAGATCCAGGGTTTCCTCTTTGGGGTGAATGAGTGTGTCACATCCAACGTGCGTTTCTACCTTACACCCAGTGTTCCTCTGGAGCCATCACAACCCTGTCCAGGAAAAAAGTGCTTCCTGAAGATGAATGGATGAATGGCGAGGTTCATATTTAAGCGACTAAACCTATTTGATTGTTTATTTATTTCATTAAATACTTTTTTTCAGGATTATAAAAACACCTGTCATTGTGTTTTAAGTTCAATACTTGACTTAAAAAGGGATGATTTAGTATCCATACAGAGATATTTTATATATGGGATTCCTTTCACAATATTTGAAGTGCTTTTAAGTATTTTTAAAGTGTTAATATTTAGTATTTAACCCCCTGAAACCTGAATGATAGTCTGTATATATTTGAGAAGGTCTGCTATAGATCCAAAAATTAGGCTCTGTTAAAAAAAATACAATAAAGAAACGACATTTTGAAAATGTTTGTGTGTGTGTGAATATTTGTAAATGTTTTGTAAATGTTTTTTCTCTGCAGCAATATTCAGTATTCTCCTTTTATTATTATTATTATTATTATTATTATTATTATTATTATTATTATTATTATTATTATTATTATTAATAATATAAATATTATTATTACTATTAATATTATTATTATTAATATTATTGCTGCCATTTTTGCGCAAATTTCATTTAATAATATATTTCTCTATCCATATAAAAATCACGGCTCTAGTTTTGTCTACATTTTCCTACGTCCGCCTCCGTATCCTAGCAACCTCGACGTTCTCGCGACCTAAAGTGCCGATGGAAACTGAAATGATCGGACAGGCCACGCCCCCTTTTGGCCGCGCTGTGCGTCACCGTATCCAGCGACGATGAAAGGCGTGGGCCGACATGGTGACAAACTGGACGGAGCGGAATGAATTCCGACAGTGACGGTGGCCATGGAAACGCCGCGTGTTTGATGTGTTTAGACTCAGATTGCAGTTTAACAACATGGAGGATACACACCGATAGAGCTTTTTATTTTCATTTCTTTCTTTTACTTATTCATGTGAGCTTCAGAAGGTGAGACAGAATAACTTTACCAACTTCTACAAACAGACAGACAGACAGATAGGCAGACAGACAGATAGCTAGCTAGACAGATAGCTAGATAAACAGACAGACAAGACAGATAGATAGATAGATAGATAGATAGATAGATAGATAGATAGATAGATAGATAGATAGATAGATAATATAGACAGACAGACAGATAGATAAATAAATGAACAGACAGACAGATAGATAAATAAATGAACAGACAGATAGACAGACAGACAGATAAATAAATAGACAGACAGACAGATAGATAAATAAATGAACAGATAGACAGACAGACAGACAGATAAATAAATAGACAGACAAACAGACAGATAGATAAATAAATGAACAGGCAGACAGATAGATAAATAAACATACAGACAGACAGATAAATAAACAGACAGACAGATAAATAAATAGACAGACAGACAGACAGACAGACGTGTGTAAAACAGTATAACAGTAGGTTCCTCCTCTCAGATGGTGCACTCACACGTCAGTCCCCGCGTCCTCACCCACGGCCTGCAGCACGTCTCCCACTTCCCCTGTGAGGAGGAAGTGACTCTCATGTCATGTGGTGTAGCTGAAGACGGCTTCCTGAGCCTCCACCGCAGCGGGCGTGTCAGGTTCTACACTGCAGACGGGTACCTGAGGGAACCTCCCGCCCACTCCACCGTGCCCTACGAGGGCGTGGCCTTCACACAGATCCCAGGCAGGCTGGTAGGGTGGGGACCCGGTGAGAAGCTCACGCTGCTGGACACGAAGTTCACCCCAGTCGCTCACGCCCAGGAGACACTCGACATCAGAGTGTGTCAGGTGCGTGTTACTGAAGTGTTTTATTCCTCTCATACCACAACACTCTTCCAATCATTACAATTGCTCTCTCTTTCTCTCTCTCTCTTTAGATGTTAGAAGGCTCTCGGGAGCTGGTCACTGCTGGGGCTGGGAACGTGTGTGTGTGGAGTGTGGGTCACATGGTCATGGTCTGTCACGTGCAGGTGGTGGACGGGTTCGAGAGGGAGTGTTTGTTCACACAGCTGGCTCTGATTCCTGCTGCAGCTCAGAAAGCTCCTCGAGCTCTCGCTGTGTGTGGGAGATCAGTGACTGTCGTGGATCTGAGAGAGGGATGCGTGCTACAACATAAAACCAACCTCCATCGACGGTGTGTGTGTGTGTGTGTGTGTTTAGATAGTGTGGTTTAGTATCTCAGTTCAGTTTGTAGATGAGTATCTTTCTTTCTCCATTAATCTATTCTCCTTCTTAATGAAATACACTGTGTTGTGTTCAGTGAAATCACAGCGTTGGTGTACTGCCCCCTGCAGGACGTCGTGGTCACTGCGTCCAAAGATGTGACCATGAGGGTCTGGGGGTCGGACTGGGAGTTGCTCACGGCTTTCGTTGGTCACACAGGTGTGTGAGAACAACGCGCAGATTATAGCATGTCCTACAGTCAGTTATGTGATGTTGTTGAGTAAATACACGCTGAGATACAAGGAATAAAACTTTCAGTGTTGTGCTGTTAGAGGAAAATAATCAACGACGAGGTGGTGTGATAAATAATAACAACGGTAGATAAGACTGCTTGTGTGTGTTAATGTTTCCAGCTGTGGTCACGTCCCTGCTGTTGTGTCCCATCTCTGGTCTGCTGCTCTCCTCCTCCCTGGACTCAACACTCCGCTACTGGAGTCTACAGACAGGTGATCAGGTGAAGATCGTGACTTCACCTATTGGTTACACCCCAGCCATTTCAATAGGCGGTCCCAGCTCCACATCCACCTTCTTCACCTTCTCAAAATCCGGAATTGACTTCTGGACTTTCAACAGCCTCTATGACCTCCACTGCAAGCTCAGTGGAGACTCAGCCATCAGCCGTGTCTGGGAAATACGAGCCCCGCCCTCTGGACCGCACTACCCTGCTCGTGTTGTGTGTGTCCATGGTGACAGTGACATCTCGCTCATGGCTGCAGGGACGGGGGCAGTGCTAACGGCGTTTCGGACCAGAGAGAGAGTCAGGTGTGCTGATTACTGCCTCTACAAAGAGGTGCTGATGGTACTGACTGACGAAGGGACGGTGATCAAAGCCAGCACACTGACCAATCCGGTGACTCGGGTGGATACGTGGACCAATAGGGAAAGTGGGCGGGGTGAAGCGTGCTGCATGGCACTGTATAGTCACATCGCTGATGAAGAAACAGCACTGGAGGAGTGGAAGGATCTGCAGGAGGAGAGAGGAGAGAAACCAAGGGTCAGAAAACAGCTGGAGGAGGGCAAGAACAAGTGTGTGTGTGTGCACATTTGAAGCCACTGCTCCATCAGTGTTATTTCTTACAAAACTAAAGGTGTGTGTGTGTGTGTGTGTGTGTGTTTGTTTCAGGTTTTTGGTCATACTTGGTCATCAGAGTGGGTGTGTCAGTGTGATGCAAATGCATTCCGGGCGTGTCCAATATAAAATCACCGCCCACAATGGACAAGACATCACATGCATACAGGCTTACCCAGAGAGTGACTACCTCCTTACTGCCGGTACACACACACACACACACACACACACACACACACACACACACACACACACACACTTTTATTTTACAATATCTAAACTTGTCTTATACTTCGAACAAACTTTGGATGATGATGATGAAGACTGGAGGTGATTAAACTATGATGATTATGATGGTGATGATGACAGTGATGGTGATGATGATGGTGATGACAGTGATGGTGATGATGGTGATAATGAAGGTGATGATAGTGATGACGATGATGGTGAAGATGATGATGGTGATGATACTGATGATGATGATGATGGTGATAATGAAGGTGATGATGGTGAAGATGATGATGGTGATGATACTGATGATGATGATGGTGATGATACTGATGGTGAAGATGATGATGGTGATGATGGTGATGATACTGATGATGATGATGGTGAAGATGGTGATGATAGTGATGATGGTGATGATAGTGATGATGATGGTGATAGTGATGGTGATGATGATGATGATGGTGATTATGATGATGGTGATTGTGATGATGATGGTAATGTTGATGATTATGGTGATGATGCTGGTGGTGGTGGTGGTGATGATGATAATGATGATGATGATGATGATGAAGGCTCATGTCCCTCCTGTAGGTGCAGATAACTCGGTGCTGCTGTGGAGAGTGTTTCCGTACACACAGGACTGTTTGAGTGTGCAGACGAGTGTGTTTTGCGCTCAGACACCGGTGTGTCTGTCGCTGCTTGACTCCCTGCTGGCTGTCGGCCTTCAGCATCAACAGAGTGCCACCTACAGCCTGGTGCAGCTCGACCTGCACACTCACACTCCCACACACACACGCTGTGACCATCCGCCTGAGCATGATCACAGCGGTGCAATCACAGGTACACACACACACACACACACACACACACACACACACACACACACACACACACACACACAGACGTATAGTACACATATACACATATAGTAATCTCTGCAAATTATTATTGTTACTGCATCAAAGACTGACACTTAAATGTGTGTGTGAGTGTACAGGATTGTGTGTGTGTCCGAACCTGCATGTGTTTGCCTCGTGCAGTCAGGACGGCACACTGCGCCTCTGGGACGAGGAGAACCGCCTGCTCAGGTCAGATCTGGTGTGGGATTCATGTGTAATGTCTGTGCATGTGTGTGTGTGTGTGCTGGACTGAGTGTGTTTGCGTGTTTGTGTGTGTGTTTGTGTGTGTGTGTGTGTGATGTGTGTGTTGCAGGACTCTGGAGCTGAACGCTGAGCCGGAGTGTGTGCAGTTCAGTGGACAGGGAGGAGAGCTGTTGCTGGGAATCAGAGGAGATGTTTACAGAATCCACTGCACACACCTACTGCCTCCTGAGTTCCAGACACGGGTAACACACACACACACACACACACACACACACACACACACTTTGTGATAGTGTATCATCACTAAACGTCTCATCTAACTTTTGATCCAAGCTAACTTGTTTTGTCGAAGTTCTACAGCATTAAAAGTAACTATATAGGGATCAAAATTGTGTGTGGTAATTGCATCCCATAAGGCCACGGCAGCAACCATAGTTCCAACAAGCATGGCGAGAGTCCATGTGAAATTGAGGTCCAAAACCATCCCCATGGTACTTCAAGTGGTGCCACTTCCTCTACCGATGCAGCCAAGGTCCATGGTTTGTCAGTGCCGGCGTGACGGACCTGTTCTCGGTATGTCATGGGATGTCTCGGTATGCACGGTCCTTGCACAGAAAAACAGCCGTAGCCGTGGTGGGAGTGATAGTTCCATGCCGCATGCTTATCTTGGATTTGTTGGCGATAGCACGAGTTTCCAGCGTGGTTTTTCGCTCATCGCGGAGCAGTTTCTTCACGGCCTCCAATTCCAACTGCACCGTGTGCATCTCGGAGTCCTCATCTGCACTAAAAGGTGGAGAAACAAGACATATTCACCTTTATAAACAGCGGTGGACGAGTGAGACATGTAAAACTAGGCTAGCGGTAAGGTGTTGCTAGCAGGCTACAAGCTAGTTGTGGATATTCGTCAGATCTGACGAAAGCTTAGTGATGTCGCAAGGTTACGATTGTTTTAAATATAAAAGAGTGATATGTGATATGTTTACACGTTATAAAAGTGAGTACGGTGTTTCTGAAATATTGATATGGAGAAATATAGTGTTAATTCGAGGGACGAGGCTTCCTGCTTCCGGCATCCTGTGTCACTTCCTGCGTTCTGCGTCTCCCCTGTCAATCACGGCAACACTAGCCAATCACGAGCGACTGTGATTGCTAGCTGTAGTGTGATAGAGCCAGGAGAAGATCATGGAGAAAATGGAGGGAAAATATGTGTCATAAACCCTAACCCCCCCTTTCTATCTGTATATCTCTCTCTCTTTCTGCCTGTCTCTTTCTCTCTCTCCCTCTGTCTCCCTCCCCCACCTCTCTCTGTATTTCTCTCTCTCCTCCCTGACCTCTCTCTCGCTCTCTCTCTCTCTCTCTCTCTCTCTCCTCCCTGCCTCTCTCGCTCTCTCTCTCTCTCTCTCTCTCTCTCCTCCCTGACCTCTCTCTCGCTCTCTCTCTCTCTCCTCCCTGACCTCTCTCTCGCTCTCTCTCTCCTCCCTGACCTCTCTCTCGTCTCTCTCTCTCTCTCTCCTCCCTGACCTCTCTCTCTCTCTCTCTCTCTCTCCTCCCTGACCTCTCTCTCGCTCTCTCTCTCTCTCCTCCCTGACCTCTCTCTCGCTCTCTCTCTCTCTCTCTCTCTCTCCTCCTCCTGACCTCTCTCGCTCTCTCTCTCTCTCCTCCTGACCTCTCTCTCGCTCTCTCTCTCCTCCTGACCTCTCTCTCTCTCTCTCTCTCTCTCCTCCCCTGACCTCTCTCTCGCTCTCTCTCTCTCTCCTCCTGACCTCTCTCGCTCTCTCTCTCTCTCCTCCCTGACCTCTCTCTCGCTCTCTCTCTCTCTCCGGACTGCCTCTCTCTCGCTCTCTCTCTCTCTCCGCCCTGACCTCTCTCTCGCTCTCTCTCTCTCTCCTCCTGACCTCTCTCTCTCTCTCTCTCTCTCCTCCTGACCTCTCTCTCGCTCTCTCTCTCTCCTCCCTGACCTCTCTCACTCTCTCTCTCCGCCCTGACCTCTCTCGCTCTCTCTCTCTCTCCGCCTGACCTCTCTCGCTCTCTCTCTCTCTCTACTGCCTGACCTCTCTCTGCTCTCTCTCTCTCTCCGCCCTGACCTCTCTCTCTCTCTCTCTCTCTCTCTCTCTCTCTCTCTCTCTCTCTCTCTCTCTCTCTCTCTCTCTCTCTCCAGCTGCTGTGTAATGAGGATCTGTATGATCCGGTTCCTGATTTGCCCATCGCTTGCACCATTAGCAAGTCCTGTAAACAGCGGTACACACACACACACACACACATACACACACACACACACACACACACACACACACACACACATTACAGATTTTAATTCTAAACTTATACTGTATAAAAGATCTAAAGAAGATGTTAAAAAAAGTATATTGTTATGTGGATGTTGGAATACACACACACACACACACACACACACACACACTTATGCATCTCTTTATTAAATGGCAGGGGTGAGAGCTCCCACATCACTGAAGCAGAATTTCCAGAGAAACAGGACCAGACCAAAGACCCAGTGAGTGTGTGTGTGTGTGTGTGTGTGTGTGTGTGTGTGTCCAGGGCAGTCAGACTGAGTGTACTGCTTTTCTGTCAGTTGTTTTTGTTCCTGTGACTATTTATGACCGAGAGTTATTTTTGTGTGTGTGTGTGTTGTGTGTGTGTGTGTGAGATGTTGGAGTGTCTGCTGGAGCGAAATCAAGACCTGCGTTCACTTCAGAGTGGAGACACACACAGCAGGACGAAGCTGAAGAGCACTCCACACACCAGGAGAGAGGCTTTTAACCGCTACATACAGCTCCTGTACAACCCAGCACTGCAGATTAGTGTAGGACACACACACTCACACACACTGACACACTCACTGACACACTCACCGACACACTCACCGACACACTCACCGACACACTCACCGACACACTCACCGACACACTCACCGACACACTCACCGACACACTCACACACTCACATATACAGTGCCTTGCGAAAGTATTCGGTCCCCTTGAACTTTTCAACCCAATGTTGTCCTAAATGACTGATGGTGATAAATAGAATCCACCTGTGTGTAATCAAGTCTCTGTATAAATGCACCTGCTCTGTGATAGTCTCAGGGTTCTGTTGAAAGCGCAGAGAGCATCATGAAGACCAAGGAACACACCAGGCAGGTCCGTAAAAGAAGAAAGTCATTTCTCACCGTTTGGTGTGACGTTTGGTGTGTCTCCCAGGTGGCTTGTGGCAAACTTTAGACGAGACTTTTTATGGATATCTTTGAGAAATGGCTTTCTTCTTGCCACTCTTCCATAAAGGCCAGATTTGTGCAGTGTACGACTGATTGTTGTCCTATGGACAGACTCTCCCACCTCAGCTGTAGTTCTCTGCAGTTCATCCAGAGTGATCATGGGCCTCTTGGCTGCATCTCTGATCAGTCTTCTCTTTGTCTGAGCTGAAAGTTTAGAGGGACGGCCAGGTCTTGGTAGATTTGCAGTGGTCTGATACTCCTTCCATTTCAAAATGATCACTTGCACAGTGCTCCTTGGGATGTTTAAAGCTTGGGAAATCTTTTTGTATCCAAATCCGGCTTTAAACTTCTCCACAACAGTATTACGGACCTGCCTGGTGTGTTCCTTGGTCTTCATGATGCTCTCTGCGCTTTCAACAGAACCCTGAGACGATCACAGAGCAGGTGCATTTATACAGAGACTTGATTACACACAGGTGGATTCTATTTATCACCATCAGTCATTTAGGACAACATTGGATCATTCAGAGATCCTCGCTGAACTTCTGGAGTGAGTTTGCTGCACTGAAAGTAAAGGGGGCCGAATAATTTTGCACGCACCACTTTTCAGTTTTTTATTTGCTAAAAAAGTTTAAAATATCCAATAGATTTCGTTCCACTTCACAATTGTGTCCCATTTGTTGGTGATTCTTCACAAAAAATTTAAATTTTATATCTTTATGTTTGAAGCCTGAAATGTGGCAAAAGGTTGAGAAGTTCAAGGGGGCCGAATACTTTCGCAAGGCACTGTACACACTCACACACACACACACACACACACACACACACTCACACACACACACACACACCTGTAATAGTTCATATGCAGTGTAATAGTGTTACAGACTTTACTGTGGGGAGTTTTGTGTAGATCCCAGATGAAGATCCATTCGACCTGCACGCTGCTTTCTTTCCCCCGAAACCGCCCCAACTGCGACCTCTGACCCCTCCAACACTGCGAGAGGGATTCTTTCCAAACTGGAGCCTGGCCAGGAAACCTGACGCCACACACACACAGGTATATGTATGTATGTGTGTGTGTGTGTGTGTGTGAGATGTATACCACATCGCTGATGAATGCTCGATTGGGATTGGTCAGAAGAAGAGCAGAGACAGTAGCGCAGGTTTATATTAATGCACATTTTCTAACACGTTATGGTTTCTATAGCAACAGCTCATTCACAGGGATGGAAAACCGTTGAGGAGATGTTTATTTAACAGTTATGGAAGGAGTCTCCAGTGTCAGAGGTGAAGCTGTAATCTTCAGGACAGAGGAGTTTCTCGGTAACCCGACAAGCACGGAACCTCTGTCATATTAACGTTGAGAGAGAGAGAGAAAAGAGGATGCTGAGGGAATGACTGTTTATCTCTCTCTATCTCTATCTCTCTCTCTTTTTTCTCTCTCTCTCTATCTGTATCTCTCTCTCTTTTCTCTATCTATATCTCTCTATCTGTATCTCTCTCTCTCTTTTCTCTATCTATATCTCTCTATCTGTATCCCTCTCTCTTTTTTCTCTATCTATATCTCTCTATCTGTATCCCTCTCTCTTTTCTCTATCTATATCTCTCTATCTGTATCCCTCTCTCTCTATTTTCTGTATCTATATCTCTCTATCTGTATCTCTCTCTCTCTTTTTTCTCTATCTCTCTCTCTTTTCTCTATCTCTTTCTCTCTATCTATATCTCTCTATCTGTATCTCTCTTTCTCTCTATCTATCTATCTGTATCTCTCTTTCTTTCTCTCTATCTGTATCTCTCTTTCTCTCTATCTATATCTCTCTATCTGTATCTCTCTCTCTTTTTTCTCTATCTATATCTCTCTATCTGTATCTTTCTTTCATTTTTCTCTATCTATATCTCTCTATCTGTATCTCTCTCTCTTTTTTCTCTATCTATATCTCTCTATCTGTATCTTTCTTTCTTTTTTCTCTATCTATATCTCTCCATCTGTATCTTTCTTTCATTTTTCTCTATCTATATCTCTCTCTTTTTTCTCTATCTATATCTCTCTATCTGTATCTCTCTCTCTTTTTTCTCTATCTATATCTCTCCATCTGTATCTTTCTTTCATTTTTCTCTATCTATATCTCTCTCTTTTTTCTCTATCTATATCTCTCTATCTGTATCCCTCTCTCTCTATTTTCTGTATCTATATCTCTCTATCTGTATCTCTCTCTCTCTTTTTTCTTTATCTCGCTCTCTTTTCTCTATCTCTTTCTCTCTATCTATATCTCTCTATCTGTATCTCTCTCTCTTTTTTCTCTATCTATATCTCTCTATCTGTATCTTTCTTTCATTTTTCTCTATCTATATCTCTCTCTTTTTTCTCTATCTATATCTCTCTATCTGTATCTCTCTCTCTTTCTATCTGTATCCCTCTCTCTTTTCTCTATCTCTTTCTCTCCATCAGTATCTGGTGAAGGAGAACACGCTCTAACTTGGCTCACAGAAGATGAAATTTTAAAATAAGAGGATAAAAGTATGACATCATTCTTTAATAAATAAAGCATTTAACTCGTTGGCAGATTGCTGTGGTATAAAAGGAATAAAACACTTGTTGTGGTAACACATCACACCATCGCTGATTCCTCTAACAGCACCACACACCACACACACACACACACACACACACAAACGCAGGCTTATTCCTGACATATTAGTTCATGTGAAATTGAGTTTATTTCTATATTCGGGACACAATCCTCTCATGAGTGCGTTGCTGGAATCTCTGTCCTGATGGAGCAGGAAGGCGTCCCGTCTCTCCCCCCTACAGCCTCGCTCGGCTTCGTCCCAAACTCGGTGCTGGTCCGGCAGATCTGGCCTGACGAGGTGCTGCAGAACACTGTTCCCTCGACACCGTGGACGCTCCGAGACGAACACACACACCGCATTGAGAAGGTGAGCCATGAGAACTTTCCAGCTGCTGGAGAAGTACCTTCACACTGCAACACGAACTTCAAGAGAAACATATTTATATATACAAATATATAAACATTAAAAGTTATTTTAAATACTCAGGTGCATTTCTGTTTACTGGCCAAAGCAGTCTTTCTGTAGTGGTGTGTGACGTGTGCTGAAGCGAGGAAACACTGTTTTTAAAATAAGAAATCCATAGCAAATAAACAACCACCTCATTTATGTATGTAGGTACAAATAAACTGACTCAGAATTATTTTAATTATTTAAAAATGACAAAACAACAACAACAAACCATATCATTAAAAATATTCATGTACTGATGCTTTTACGCTCCATTAAAAAAAAAATCTAATATTTCAAATCAAACTTTTTTACACAAGTATAAGATGACAAGATCCAAAGTGTGCATGTTATAAACTAATTTAGAAGTATATCTTTTATATCTTTTTAATCTTTTATAAACCGATTTTGTTTGTTTGTTTGTTTGTTTTGGAAAGAGGAAAGGAGATACCAAAGATCAGTGTTTGTATCAGGAGGACGATGACGAGTTCAGCACGACCTCAATCATACACCTCATAGAAACATCACCCGAAACGAACAGCCCGACTCCGCCCCCTCATGTGACTCCGCCCCCAGAGGAACACTCACGAGAAAAGCCAAAATACACACTGAAGGTTTGTGTTGCACGTTCTTGTAGTATGTATTATGTTCAGCTTTTACCAGCTATTGATCTTCCCTTTAATGAACTTTTCACAGCCACTTAAGCCCCTCCCTCCTATTAAAATCACCAAGCCCCTAACTCCACCCAAGCCAGCCCCGCCCACTGTAGAACACACGCCTACACCACCGCTGCCCCACTTCCTGAAGCAGTTCCTGCAGGAGGAGTGGTTTCACTGCATGTACCCTGACCCTAGGGTTAGTCTGAACCACACACACACACACACACACAATTAATTCTATTTCAATAACGTTTCAACTTTAAATGTATTCGTTCAATCATAGTGCCTCAGGTATGAATATAATGTGTGTGTGTGTGTGTGTGTGTGTGTGTGTGTGTGTGTGTGTGTAACGTGTGTAGTGTATCCCCGAGTCCCTGACCCTGACTGAGTTCTGTGCTCAGCTGCTGGACTTCCTGAAGCGCTGTGTTATGGATCAGAAGCTGTGTGTCCTCAAAGCCATCATCACACTGCACACACACAACTCTCTCAACAACACACACACCATCATACACAGCCTGCTGGACACACTGCGCAACTGCCTGCACAAAGACATGGTAATCTCTCTCTCTCACACACACACACACACACACACACACACACACGTAATTTTAATAAACATGTCCTTACATTAAGAAAACTTCACCACCGTGAGGATTCACACACACCAAATCTGTGTATTAGTGAATAATTATTATTATTTGGTGTGTGTGTGTGTGTGTGTGTGTGTGTAGTCAGATATGGAGCAGCGCTTTGCAGTGGAGTTGCTGAATTTCTTGGTGTGTGTGAATCCTCACAGCTACGACATCACAGTGGAGATACTCATCCTGCTAGCAGATAAAGAGCTGAGATTACAGTAAAAATATCACACACACACACACACACACACACACACAGCAAAATTAACATTCAAAAACCTCTAATCCTAATGAACAGACACGGTGTCTAAGACTTTAGAAGCCAACATGGCGTCACTGTTGATTTCCCGCGATGTCCTGTCCCGTGTAGAGGCGTAGCAGTGTGTATGCTGCAGGCTCTGGGTGTGGACGAGGCTCAGCAGTGGCTCCGTCCTCAACTGGAGTCCTGGGACCTCGAGGCACACGAACACTCAGAGCCTCGGAGATGTCTCAGAGAGCTGGCGCACGACTGGCTCAACAGCTGGACGGCAAAATACAAAGTGAGGGCGCGGAAGACGTCTACGCAGTACAATACAACAGTTTACTAGGATATTGAAAGTGAGACCCCAGCAATGGTGTGTAAAAACGTGTGTGTGTGTGTGTGATTTTCAGATACATAAGAGTGCTGGGAAAAAGTGTGCGCACTTGTCTCTGGTGATCTCACCCTCAGAGATTCTGCGTTATTTCTGCTGGGTGCAAAAAGAGGCGGAGATTAAACCAGCAGCAGAATCAAGGGGCAGGAGAGACACCGTCCTGCTGGACACACAGCCATACAGGTACACACACACACACACACACCACACACACACACACACCACACACTCCTCTCACACACTTAAGACACACTGTCACTTGAACCCTTTCATGTGTCATGTACATGCTTATGCGAAGACTATTAAATGTTCTTTTTTTTTTAGAGCTTGTCATTGTTAATCTCTACTAGCATTCTATATTAAACAAACAAAACAAATATGAACAAAAAGTTTAAAAATAAGGTTTTTGTGCCACACTCCACACTAGTTTGTTTGTTTGTTTGTTTATCTGGAGGAAGGTCATTATTTTGATGTTCAGAAATAATGTATAAATCATTGTGATGTTTAACGATACATATATTAGAATGTTAAAAATCTCGGACATGAAAAGCACACTATTTTAAGCCTCTTTTTTTAAAATCTATCTTTTGGCACCTCTGGAAAAGAACTATGGTTGGAATGGCCAATTGGAGTAGAGCTAAAAAGAGCTATAGTTACAGAATCTTGAACCGAGGCTATACTGTGACGAATACAGGCACAAATACAGGGGCTGAATAAAAAGATAAAGATGAGAACCACAATAATATGGAGGATGACAGATGCGTAAGGGGAAAACCATCCGAATAAGTCTCACTAAAGAGAGAGAGAGCACCCATATACATAGATGTCTTGCTATCCTTTTTTCTATCATAAGGGGTTACAGGTAATTTATCTGATATCTCACGATAAAAACATACTGTAAATTTATACCTTTAGGTAAACGAACAAACTGTTGAAAAGTTAGCAGTATCTGAGGCGTTTTAAAAGACCCTTCCTCTTAACAGGAGTACAGGGGGTCTAGACAATCAGTAGGCCAATTGTTTTTTTTACGGTCAGCGAGATCATAGGGGAGATCTCGCATTATGGAGTAGCACCTGGTTTATCAACACCTATTAAGGGTTTATTTTTACTGGCAGTGATGTTAAAAGGAGTAATAACATAGCGATGACGCGGATCAATATTGTCATAGCGGTGTCGTCTAAGACCGACGGCTACAGAGCACCACAAATGTTGATATGTTTCTCGCACTGGATAAAAGGTGAAATGATGGAGGGTGCTATGTGGCATGAGAGCACAGATAAAACAGGGTGTAGTAAGCCACATTTGCTTCACAGTTAGAACTGAATATTTATAGTATGCTTTTTGATTGAAATATTTGATATGTAAGTCCCCAGACACATCAGACTGATTCAGCTGTAAGACTGTCAGAATTTGAAAAATGAACATCAGATTCATCCCATCCACCTTGGCTAGGAGGATCAATCTCAAGAGGATATATTGGGGATATAAATATACATCGTAACAGGAACAGAAAAAGACAGTAACGTAAGAACATGTTAATGGTTTTGTGATGAGAGCTAATGCAGGAAAAAACTATATGTGTAAAGTGGGAGTTGAGTTGGGTCAGCCAGCAGGACAGAACTTCCTTCTTTTTTTAGACACGTTCACCGATGCTCAGACCTCGTCAGGGTACAGGTACGTTCTTGAATAGGCACCCTGTCATAGGAGGATAGGTGGAGGAAATATAGAATGGACAGAACTCATTTGTTAACAGCTTTTAACCAACTTGCATGTCTCCATGCCTCCTTCAGAGGTCAGAACTCTCTCTCTCCTGGAATAAAAAAGTATGATTTACTGTGGGGGGTAAAGGTCATTTTAATTTAGCAAGTACACAACACATCAAGCAATTTACATACATAGTCGTCTAGATGAATATCAACACCACCTGTGGACTGAGAAAGGTTAGTAGACATTTTCCAAGCCGTGGGGAAAGGTCGACCGAATAACTAACACCCCAGAGGGTGAAAGGCCTGTGGTTTTAGATGGGGTCATTCGAATTTCAGTAAGAACGTCATGGTAGATCAGGCAGTATTCTTTCGCCTGACAATAGTTTTAAAATCCTGACAATAGTTTTAGCATTTTCCCTCCTGCATGGAAACGATATACAATGACCAATAACGTTCTATGCGGTCAAAACGTTTGGCATATGGGTAAAATTGACCTGCAGCGACATTCAAAAAGTATCAAAAGGCCTCTGAGTGGCGTAGTTTTGTGGTCATATCAAACATCGTGAGAGATATGTCTTTATTTGAGGACGTAAGTCACGTATACAAAATTTGGAGGTCATATCAGACAACAATTCCTAATAGAGAATGATGTGAGACGTCGTCTTTGTTTTGACGATCGCGAGAGCTGTTGGTTTAGCACAGGAAGAGATAGATTAGATCTTACATCGAAGGCATAGCACGAGTCTGTAAAAATAGTGATTCTTTGACCTTCAAATATCGTGCACAAACGAGTTTGAGCTGAATTAAATGGCAATGAATGTGCTTCAGTTACCACGACTGGTAAACAATTTATTTTAAACAATCATGATTTTCAAGTAAAGGAATGGTGTCAATTTAGTAGACAAATTTAATGGTCAAATTTGTGATAGCACAAAGAATAGTTTCATAGCCAATTCTGCACTGAGCCGTCGTGTGTTGTGTTTCAATATTGGATAATACCCATTTCACCTGTGCAACACCAAAGGGTGTCAGAACAAATCACTCTGCATGGATTACAAAAAGAACAGCACTCGCAGCCACTGCACGCAGACACGCGCAGGTAGTCCCGCATGTTCCTGTGCCCAAACGGCCAGAGTATTAGTGGGCAGATGGTAAAGTTTCGTGTAATCTGTCAGACCAAGGGCTGGAGAGAGGAACATGAAACAGTTTTAAATGTTTAAATGCAGAAACAGTCTCAGTTGTGTATGTGTCACATGAGAATGGGTCCCAGAATTCAACATGGATCAAATGTTCAACGATGGCCCTGAGATGTTTTGTAGTGGGCAGTTGAGAAGCCATGACAACTGCCTCCGGCCATCCTGACAGCCTTCTCTATCCTTTTGATAAGAGAAAACCGAAACATTTGACTTTGTTTTACATAGGTGCAATGTTGTACTTGGAACCTTGAATCCTTTGTGAGCTAGATGTTCCAGCAGTCTCAAGGCATTTCAGCAGCAAGCTTCTGACTGGCATTGTCTGTGACATGGAATCTTGCAAAATGTCTCAGCGTCTCGTCTCACCACACAAGAAAACACGGGGCCAACGTAGCCCTCTGGCAGGTGTGTCCAGGTCAGCTGGTGTCTCCTTGCGTAAATGCAAACAGTGGCTGGACACTGAAACCAGAAGAGCATACTCTACCACACTAAACACGCAGGTGTGAAGCTATTAATGTATTAGAAACAGGAAACATTCAACATTAAAACACAGCTTCCACATTAGGTCTTGTGTAACTCGCCACGTGACATCAGGCTTGGGAACAGGATTTAACAGGTGTGTCATATGATATGGGCTCACACAGGGCTTCAGAACACCTTGCTGTAACAGAGAATTAACAATAACATCAATATCAAGGGCTTTCGATTCAGACAAGGGATATTGTTATTTTACATACAGGATGAGAATGTTTTGACTTAGCTGATTGTGGTCTAGAAAGATAGGCAGAGACTAACCTTGGATCTGATTCTGATTGAGACATATTCTGACAAATTGAGCTGATTTAGGAGATTTACTGTGTTTCCACAATCAGAGGTTTAGAAATTTAGAGCCCAAGAATGCAAAATTAAAAAGACTCTCCAGAAATTATCATGAAAATTTCATCATCCAAACATTATAATAATTTGTACTCATATTCATATCAATCCCTGAATATTATATACAGTTGCAATAATAAGAAATTCTTTTCTCAGGCAAAAATGACTATATACCTGAGCAGAAGAACAAAGTGTCACAAAACACAGACTGACATCATAAAAGTCCTCTCCAGACTGATAAAATAAAATCAAGAATTCTGATTGATTTTTAACTTTTACAGAAGTATGTTTTTTTTTTATTATTAATGCTCCTTTAAATATTTATTTATATTTTGAGTCACCAAAAAAAATGTATCTCTCGTGTGCGCTGTGTTTAGAGTAACGTGAGAAACACACGGAATTAAAATGAAAAGAATGATTTTGAGCTAGGTTTAAGTTTGCTCGGCACACTGGGTCACAAGAGCTCTGTGGCTTTCTGTTGATTGTGATAATAAGGAGGTGGTGGAGGTGGAAACATATCTTTTTTTTTTACTCATAGACAATCTATTTAATTTTTTTTCATATAAAAGAAATATTCATTTTGATTCTATCATGCAATTTTAAGTAAAAACTAAAGAATCTGGATATGTCTATATTTAATACATATAAGCACTATTACACGTTAAATAAATAAATAAATAAATATCTCACTCAACATTACAGGACACAATCAAACAGATAAAACCTATATGATCTGGGGTTGCGGTGTGGTTAAATCCTCACGCTGTCTCTGTACTGTTGTGTGAGGAATAAAACACTCAGTGTGCTGCTGTTGTAGGAAGTGAACGGATGACATGGTGGTGTGATGAAGCAGATTTACCTGAACCTTTGTTTCAGTTTAAAATGATATTTAATGTAATGAAATTAAAATGGACGTTTTTCTAGTTTTTAGAATGAATATCTCGGCCTTAAGGTTATCTATAAGCTAGTGCGCTCCAAAACAATGACAACAGTCGCATTTAGAAGATATACACATTCAAAATGTATGATCTCTCTCTACCACCGATATGAATCAACAATTTTAATGACATCATTCTGCACTTCAGCTTCTCATCAGATTTTCTGTCCAATCAAACGCTCTCTCTCTAGAATCCAAAGTGTCCCGCCCGCAACCCTATAAAAACCCGTGGTGCTAACCGTCAAGTGCGGCTTAGCCCGGGCTGTGCGGTAAGCTAAACGCTATTGTCTATTTTAAAAAGGGGGATGGGCTAGTCGATATGTCCCACCCTGACGTCCTGTTTCAGTGGAAATTACGCCAACACATCGAACAACACTGTGCGCTTCGAAGCGCTCCACGGGTACTTTAAAGTTACAGCGTTACAAAGCGCCGACACCGGAGACTCCGTACATGTTAAATAAATGTGTTTTTTTACTAACCTTTAATACAATCCTGTGTTTCCAGGTGGAGGGCGGTTCATCGTCTGGGCGAGACAAACACCATGATGCGTGTACGAGAACCTCAAGGTGAGCTTGTGATGTGACTTTTTAAAAAAAAACATATATATATACACACACACACGTAAGCGTGTAAGTTCTCTCTAAGGAGATGGATGTAGAGTGTGATGCGTCATACTTTAATCATTGTCAAAGAGGAATGAAACACTTGTGTGACTTTATTACATTATTAAACTTGGGTGTGGAAGCAGTAAATACACATCATCACACCACCCTGTTGATTATTTTCCTGAGTCTCTAATCCTGCTCAGAATGCTGCCTAGTCTCACATCACCCTTCTGAAAGGAAATGCTCTCTGTAATAGAATTAGGACGTTCAGAAACAACCCGACACAAGCATTAGGTGTTGTTCCAGCATCCTACTTTACACACGTTAATCACGACTTTGCTCTCTTCAGGATTGTGCTTGCCTCCTCTGACGTCCAGGCCAGCACTGACGGGTTTTACACGGCTGCTGACTCTCCCGCTGCCTCGAGTCACCGTCTCTTCGTTCCCTTTCTCTCTGGAGGCGCACTGTCTCAAACAGGCGCCGCTGCCGCGCTTCTTCCTGCTGGAGCGATCCCACGTCCGGTTCTACAGATAAAAACGCTCGGACGTGTGGCGCTTTTAATTTTGTTTTCCAGAACGTGCTGGATGAATCTGCCGGTGTGGTCGAGTTAAAAACCTGCTGAACAAAACAACTAGCTACGTGGGTATTTGTTTTTACGCGAGGACAGTTGTGGATATTCAGTTGCGACGCCGGACAATTAAAACGTCCACGAACATTCGCTGACGAAGACATAACCGACATGGTGCTGGCAAATATATCCCTGTGTATGGAGACTTTTGGGACGCCTGTAGATCTTACTCTGACAGCCAGTAATTCAAGGTCATGACATTGTAATGTGTGTGCTTGTTCCATCTGTCAGACTGCTCCTCTTTCGTTCCAGCTGATATCATTTCAAATGAACTTAAATCACATGTATCCAATTCACGATATGTGTAAAGAACTCTCGCATAGCACAGTAACGGTTAATGATTTTACTCCAAGGCACAACAACAGCTCACTGGCAAAACAGCTTCCTGGTCCTTAGCTTCCTGGCCCCCACTACACTCTGATCTCAAATGTTTTATTTTATCTTTCAATACATTTTCGAACATATACAAATAACACACTCGGTGAAGGAAACAGCACTTCACGTTGCACTTTGGTGTTACTCGCTCCCTCTCACCTTGTGTTCCTGTTAGCTCTTAAAAATCTTTCCCCAGACACAAAAATCATCCAAAATTATGCCAGTTTTGACACTTTGGTTCGTATTTATTGAAAAGCAGAAATACGGAATAAGAGTCGGTCCGTACAGGATTTCAGAGTTTTTTGGTTGATTGTTGCGGCCAAAGATGCTTAACGTTGCTGCGCCCTTTTTCATAATTTGCGACGCGACCTGGCGAAAACGCAATCGCACGAAATTGGTTTGCACGGTGATGCTTGTTGGTAAATGAGACCTTTTAGTTGTACGTAAATCGAAGAAGGCTGAATGCACGTCACACGACGCGTCCCGGCCCAAATCCGCAATGATTCTGAAAAAATTGCAAGCTCCTAAGCACATTGTGGAGTTTGCTTGATGTTGCGTTCATTTTTGCCATTATGAAATCCTGAAGGGATTGAAAAGTGCATTGTGATTAACTTAAGGTCCAGTCATACCCCCGCCCCCCAAAAAACGACATTTAAGAGTACATGATCGTACTGAAATTGTACAAACGCATATGATGTAATAAAGTCTTCTTCATGTTTAAGATGAGACGTTGTGTAAAACTGGATTTAGCTAAAACGATTACGGTTCGTCAATGTAATTGGACTACACTGTTGTTGGAGCTACGCTGATCTTCATTTCCTTCAATTCATTTTCATTCCATTCCATCCCATCCACAGGTGAGGTAGTCTCATCGCTGATCCTAATCCTTCTGATGTTAGCACAAAACTAGTGATAAAAAATTTGGCAGTTGAAGGAAAACTTACATAAATAGCATCTCATTAATTCATCATGACAGACAGTCGAGTTAGATAATCCCGTTTCATCCCGCTGGGAATAAGATCAGTCAATCGTATTTAAAAACTATTGCAAGAGTGGGCCGTTTCAAAACCCCGTTTGAACAAAACCATAAAACTGAAAGATTAGCAAAAGTAAACAAGGTACGATTTTTAGCGCAGTTTCAATACCTTGTGATGTGATTGAGGATTGTGCAAACAGTAACATTTTAACCAAAACATTTGTGTGCGTGTGTGTGTTAGCATCAAGGAATTCTATGCCATGGAGGCTGACCTACACAGAGGGCACACCTCTGTATATAAAAAAATGGACAAAAATACATCACAATGAAGTGTGTGCATGGTGGCTATAAGGTTCCAGCAGGTCAAAATAAAATTTACAAAACTTTTTTGGCTGAACTATTACTTTAACATGCTAATCATCCATTGCTAGGTCAGTGCTATATTTCACCAGGTCAGAGGTCATTAGGAGGTCCTGTGTGCGCCCTTTGACTCTCAAAACCTCGTCTAGCTGCATCAGCGTGACCTCTTTGACCTCCGACTCTTCGATAAGAGGCCAGTCGAGGAGCTGTGTGCTGGAGGGCAGGGCGGGCAGCCCGGGCTCGTACTCCTCCAGTGGGTTAGGGTAGAGGAGGAGCCTCAGGGAGTCGATGCCTGCCGCTGCCCACGCTAACTCCACCAGCGCTGCCCTGG
The DNA here is from genome assembly GCA_012411365.1 of Ameiurus melas. Taxonomy (NCBI): domain Eukaryota; kingdom Metazoa; phylum Chordata; class Actinopteri; order Siluriformes; family Ictaluridae; genus Ameiurus; species Ameiurus melas. Next base: position 3,834,398 of record CM022756.1, read on the forward strand.
AGAGCGGATTCAGTGCCAAACGGAGGCTGTGGAGGGCGTGGCATTGCCCAAGCGTGGGCAGCAGCACCCTGAGCGGGCCGTCCGAGAGTCCGCAGCCGCACAGAGAGAGGCGCATCAGGCAGCGTCCAGCCCGGGCCAGAAGATAGCACAGGGAGTGCAGAGATGACTCGTCCAGCCTGTTCTCACTCAGGTCCAGCTCGGCAATAGAGGACGCGTGAGGGCTGCGCGCAAGGTACGCCACGTCACCGGAGGTCAGGCTGAGGTACGTCAGCTCCAGCGCCTCCAGTGGCTCAGACAGAGAGCTGCAGCGGGACAGAGAGGAACGTGAGTGGAATAAACCTAGATGTCTTTCGCACACATTCCTGAGCAAGCTCCCTACTGTTTTACTTAACTGCTGTCATTATACAGCACTATAGCATCCTCTAGAGACAGAATAAAAAACTATCGCTGACCAATTTTGTTATGATATTTGAAGTGTTTTTAAAAAAAATTCATTCTGGATGTCTCCATTTTTATTTGTTATTTGGAGTGTTACTTTTCAGTTCAGTTTGGATGTAATCTGTCTCAGCCAGATTTGTTTCAAATGACATTTTAAGCACTAATCTCATTTTTAAAATAAAGGATTGGCTAAAGTATCAGGGACGTTCCACATTTGCACAAACTTTAAAATGCAAGTGCGCGTTCATATTGTTTTTTCTCTAAAATGCGCTCATCTCACAAAAACCTCACATAAATATAGGAATATTAGTTAAATAACACTAAGAAAAACACAGTGTAACTTTTGGGGGCGGAGTCTAGGGGGAACGCAGTAACACTAATCTACAATCAGAAAAACAAGATGGCCACCTCCATAACATTACAGTGTTCAGGTGAAGCTTTGTTCATGTTTACAGAGGACAGGAAGCCCCGCTGTGTCTGGTGCGACATCACTGAGGACGTGTGAAAGAGATTTTGGTCGAACACCAGCGAAATTTATTGTACCTGAGCAGCAGGCGCAGGCGTCCCGGCATGCGCAGAGCAGTGAGACTCAGCCTGCGCAGCTTCTTCAGCTCTCCAAGCTCTCGAGAAATGTCCTGCAGTGCCTCCTGCTGGCCGGGCCGAGTGCGCAGCACGTCCAGGTTGCAGTAGTGCAGCCGGAGCGAGCAGAGTCGAGGAAACGGCGCTAACCGGGGCAACAGCAGCGCTAACCCCGACATGCCCAGGCTGGAGTAACGCACGTCTACACCGAGGAGCTCGTCCTGGGGCAGTAACTGCAACAGGGAAGCGATGGAGGATGCAGGCAACTCCTCCACACGCAGGAAGCGGCAGTGAAGCCTAAGGGGGCCGGAGATGTTCAGCGCACCACGGACGCGCTCCCAGGATCGCGCATTCACAAAAAGATCGGCTCTGATGTCCACCAGCACGTCGTCTCTGCTGGGAATCTGCTGCGGCTGAGCTCCGTTCCTCCTTTGCATCTCCATCCTCCTCCTTACACCCTTTACGTTCTCCTCTTCTGGTGTCGAAGTCCCTCGTTCAGGCGCTGCGTTATCCCCACAATCCATCCTCTCGCCCCCCTCCTTCTTCAGTCCGGCTCGGTCTCGTTTCACCACACCGTCCCACTCTGTCTCCAGCCCTCTCTTTTTCTTCTCTCGCTCGTCTCGTTTGTACCCCCTAGAGGCGGTGGTGACGTTTCTGGCCTGCAGCAGAGTGGAGCACAAAGCCACGGTGATGGACCAGCCTCCCATCGCGTCCTCCGAGCGGCCCACCTCGCTCTGCAGCCCGCAGAGATCCAGAACCTGCAGGCGACTCCTGAGCAGAGACGCGTGGGAGAGAGACAAGAGGATCGGAGAGAAAAAGGTTTCATGAAAGAAAAAAAAAATCTAACATACAATCAGCCAAGATCTGTTTAGTGTCGAAGTTTGCTTCTTTATTTAATTATTTGATCTCCTCCGAAAGTCGTTATACACGTATAAAAGATATTTGTTGAACTTTAGACTGTTAAATGCTTAAATTAAGTGACATAGCTTCTGTAATGCTTAGATCAGAGATTTAATAAATAAAAGTCATCTTTGTTGTGTCTTTCTCCTGTTTGACAGTTGCTCGTATCATTTTGTTGATAATTTTTTTTAAAGAGACAGACAATATTAAATCAGACATATTCAGACACATTCTCCGATGTGTGTCCGTACCTCTTATCCGTCAAGCCCCTGACTACGGCGAGCAGCAGTGCTTGGACACACAGGCGGTTCGGTGGCTCATGGTCACGTTTCCTCTGTCCCCCGACACTAAGTGTCCTCTCAGGCCAGCGCTGCACCAGCTCTCCGACGGCCAGCGGGCGACAGCGAGTGAACGCAGCATCCAGCAGCGGCCTGTACAGCTCGCCCGGCACGCAGCTCAACCACGCAGCCGATAACCCGTGATCACTGACCACCTCCCGCGCACACAGGTACACCAACGACAGGACCATCGCTACCTAACAGGAAGTCAGACTGTTAGACTTTTATACACTCTGTCCTGTGTAGACCGTGCGATCGAAATGGGCATGCAATAAAAGGCATGCTGTTTGTTCTGGCTGAAATATTCAGCCTTAAGCCGGTCAAGCAGAGCATCCACCATTACAGACATTACAGACACCATTACAGACACCATTACAGACAGTGAATTTAAAGCTGCTTTTAGTAAAATATCTATTATAGATCTCATCCAGGCCTTTACTGCAATTTAACATCGAATTTAACCATAACTTAATGTACATTTCTGTCTAGACTATATAGCATTTAGTGTCCCCAATGCAGTGTCCCATACTTAGCGTACCCAACGTAGCGTACCCAACGTAGTGTCCCCGATCTAGCGTCGCCAACATAGTGTCCCCGATCTAGCGTCGCCAACATAGTGTCCCCAGTCTAGTGTCGCCAACATAGTGTCCCCCAGTCTAGCGTCGCCAACATAGTGTCCCCCAGTCTAGTGTCGCCAACATAGTGTCCCCCAGTCTAGCGTCGCCAACATAGTGTCCCCCAGTCTAGCGTCGCCAACATAGTGTCCCCCAGTCTAGCGTCGCCAACATAGTGTCCCCCAGTCTAGTGTCGCCAACATAGAGTCGCCAACATAGAGTCGCCAATGCACCAACCTAAATAAATAAAGATGTAGTACATGATGTTCATATCCAGTAACCCACAGCATCGTTTAACACGGGGGACTGACTGCAGCGACTAAACAAACTATTCAATCAGCTCAAACTTTAGCTTCCAGCTTTACTTACTTTATTTATTTATATGTTTTAATTTATTTTTTCAGTTTCATGTGATTCATTTTCATGTGATTCATTTACCTTTTCCACATCATCAAAGTTTGGAGCGTATACATTTACCTGTCAGGTTCCAGCTTTCCCCATGTGAAATAGAACCCACACAGATTCAGGAGCAGGAACACCAAGCTGACCGGAAAGTCCTCTATCGGTAAATACGAGCTCATTTAAACAGGTTCATTTCCACCGTCTCCACAGTCCCCGCGACCACATACTCCAACAACACAGAACACAAACACCGCCGCTCCGTGATGACGCAGATAACATGCGCCGCGGGCTCGATGTCCCGCCTCCTGCTCTGGGATTGGTCACCGAGCAGCTCGCTGATTGGACAGTCTGAGTGTCGCTGTTACAACCATGGACGCAAGCAAAACTTTTCCCCTGCTTTACTTTTAAAAACAAGCAACTACAATAGTGTCAAGATTGCATTTATGACTATATAATACTTATAATAATAACAATTAATAATAATAATAATAATATAAACGTTTTGAACGTGGTAAATAAATTATGATGGTAAATATGTCTCAAATTGCGCATTTATCCTTCTTTTAAAAAAGTTGAAAAATCATTTCAAAGTAACAGAGGAGTTAAAGGATTAAACTTAGGCTGTATTTATAGACTTGTCATTTTTTCCATTACTCAGTGACGTGCTGAGCCCCGTGCTGAGCCACACATTCTGAAACCGAAAGTAAGGGAAGAAGGACCGGCTTAAGTTAATCAACTTCACACACCGTCGGAAAAAAGCTGCAAAAAAGGTAATAAATTAATAATAATAATAATAAAACTAAAATAAACACTATAATAATAATTATATATTTTTTAATGATATGCTTGAATCAGTTGATAGAGAGTTGTTAAGTACAGGCAGTTCCCGAGTCTATTACAGAAGGTAGAAGAAGTTTAAGGCCAACTTCTCTAGCGGACTTTGACCCAAAGAACTTTTATATATTTGTTTGACATGATTTCTGTTTGGTGTGTTGACCTGAGTACTACTGCGGTAATAGACCAGACTCATTTTTACTCAACTACTGCTGAGTTTATGTGACTTTTGGTGTTATAACGAAGACATCCTGCATTCTCAACACAACAACAACAACAACAACAACAACATCAGTCACTCTGAGCAGAAGAGTTATTTTCAACCTCACAGCTCGATAAACTCTAGACCTAGTGCCGTTTGAGGATTTTTATTTGTCAGACGCTGTGTTTATGCACATTAAGAACAGATAACAAAGCTGTCCAGGTCTTATGAAAGGTCCTGATAACATTGTTTCAGAGAAGGGTCTTCCAGGAAAACATTTTACACATGGTTGTGTATGTTTAAGTAGTAGGCTTAAATGTAAGCCTTTGTAGTATGTGTGTGTGTGTGTGTGGGGGGGTGTGTGTGTGTGTGTGTGTATTACATTTGGTGCATATCTATATCTAGAGATATGTGTATGGAGATAATGGCTAGCAAATTGTTAAAATCGTCATGGTAAGCAATAAAATGTGTCTCATCGGAGAAGGAAAAAGAGCAGTTGCTAGATTACTTGGTAATAAATATATATTCCTAATAAAAGTGGAAGTTTATTTTGGCATAGAGAGTTGAGTAAATCCGATTAAGATGTACTACTGTACATGCAGAGGTGTGTCTCACCGCAATGTGGCAAGCTAAGCACATTAAAAAAAAAAACAACAACTAGAGAATAACATTTGAATATAATAATAAATACATAAATATGACTCTATTAATGAGTTAATTGTATCGCTCTGATAAATGTACAATCCCAGAAAAGGTCAACTTGTTTCACACGAAGGACCTCAGAGGAGCTCGCATATCTGCATATTAATAACAGATGTTGTTATTACAAGGACTGATTTTGTAAAAATGAATAAATTATTAACAAAACTTACTTAACCCTTTCTCGCAGCACACCGGTGCACTGTTACCCGGCAGAATGGACAACGAATTATCGGACATTTTTTTTTTTTTTTTTTTCTCCAAAATATTTTATTGAGAAGAAAAACAAACCGACTGACACACAGCAACAATCATTCACAGTTTTTTGTTTTTATACTAACAATGGAAAACAAAATTAAAAAGTACAAACACCGAAAACAAACCCCCCCCCCCACCCCACCCTGGCTCATCGTGGCTACCCAATAACTGTCGCTGGTTATAAAGATATTAAAGATATATTAAAGATTAAAGATTATATAAAGATAAAACCCAACAACAGGAACAAAAAATTAAGTGGGTAGTGTCTGTAACTCCATAAAATATGCAATAAAGGGATGCCATTTATGAAAAAAAACTTGTCAGTACAACCCCTCAGTGAATACTTTATTTTCTCGAGTTTAAAAAAAAAACATCACGTCCTTATCTCCACTGGGAGATAGATGGGTATTTAGCAGACTTCCAATGTAACAGTAGGGAACGTCTTGCTACAAGGGATGTGAAAGCGATAACATTATTTTGTATTGAGCTCAAAGGAACTGAGTCATCAGGAATCCCGAATACAGCAATCAATGGGAAAGGTTTTAAATCTACCCTGAGAATAGTGGACATGATGGTAAAGAAACCAGACCATGGATACATTGGATACACAAACCGTGGATATATTACAGAAAGTCTCTACTTCTACAAATGGGCTCTGTTTAAAACTTTGAACTGGATAAGTCCTAGACGAGCAGAAGAAATGGTGACTGTACCCTCTCTATAGCATGTTCCCAACACTCCTCACTTATCTAAATGGTAAATGTGCACTTATATAGCACTTTTATCCAAAGCGCTTTACATTGTGTCTCATTCACCCATTCACACACACATTCACACACCAATGGTAGCAGAGCTGCCATGCAAGGTGCTAGCTTGGGGTTAGCAAGGTGCTAGCAAGGTGCTATCGGGAGCAACTTGGGGTTCAGTGCCTTGCCCAAGGACACTTCGGTATGTGGAATCACCCAGGCCAGGAATTGAACCACCAACCCTACAATTAGTGGACAACCCGTTCTACCAACTGCGCCACAGCCGCCCTTATCTGTCGCCACAGCCGCCCTTAAGTACTTATCTGTACTTGTACCACGCATTCTTAATTTTGTTACTCGACTCACTACCTAGCGCCAGAATAAAATCATAAATCCTAGAAATCATTCCTCTCTGATGTGGATTATTTGAAAACAAGCTTTCCCAAGCCTGTTCAGGAGGCGCAGAGGGGAAATCAGGAAAACATCTAGAAACCAAATTCCGAATTTGAAAAAAATGAAAGAGATGCATCAAAGGGAGATCATAAGTAGATGACAGATTGGCAAAGCTATCAAACACACCATCGGCATACAGATTTCTAACTTGTTTAATGCCCTTGTCATACCACACTGAAAATATAGAGTCCAAACACGATGGAGGAAATAGATGGTTGTTGACTAAAGCAGCGGTCCCCAACCCCCGGTCCCCGGACTGGTACCGGTCTGTGGGTCATTTGGTACCGGGCCGCACAGACAGAATAAATAACTTACATTATTTCCATTTTATTTATTATCTGGATCTGAAAAATGACCGGATTCTCTCCGCTACATCCCTCTACGACTCACTTTTGATGCATGTCAAGACGCTTGTCTCGGTCACGTGATCCATTGAACCCTTACCATAGAGACCAGAGAGCATTAGGGGGGAGAGAGGATGTATCGAGGACGCTGCTAATCAAGTTGCGATTTCACATTGGATTCACGTTTATTATTATATTTTAAAAATACCCCAGTTTTTATGCCGGTCCTATAATTTTATTTTGTTGTATTTATCCGCCACACCTTAAAGGCCGGTCCGTGAAAATATAGTCTGATATTAAACCGGTCCGTGGCGCAAAAAAGGTTGGGGACCGCTGGACTAAAGGACACAAAGAGGATGCACCTACAAACTTAAAGCACCGTCTAAATTAATACCAAGTCTTAAGAGTGTTGAGGACAAGTTGATTATCAGTATATAGGGAGAGTTTTGTAGGTAGAGAGGAATAAAGTAAAAAGAAGGTAAAGAGGATTCCTACAAGAAGATAGTGCCAATTTACACCAAGAAGATCCAGGAGATTTAACCCAGTAGCAAAGTTTATGGATGTGCGCAGCACTGTAATAGAATTAAAAATTGGGTAATGCAAGTCCTCCACTAAGTTTACATTTCTGCAATAAAGATTTACGAACTCTTGGTGGCTTCCCTCCCCAAATAAAAGTACTAATTATTTCATCCAATGAATCGAAGGATGATTTTGGCAGAAAAAGAGGAACTTGCTGGAACAAGAAAAGAAACTTCGGTAATATTTTCATTTTGACGACACTGATCCTGCTAATTAAAGAAATGGGTAAGTTACTCCAACTCTGAATGTTAGATTTAACCTTTGAGATAAGTGGAGTGAAATTAGTTGAAAAAAGATTAGCCTATGATGATCTTTAATACGTAGGTGAGTCTCCTGTAAAAATACTATATCGGAGTTTAAACGTTTCAAATATGTAAAAACCTTAGATCTCTTGACAGGATTACCCATACCTCTGACATTCCAACTAATAAATCTTAAAGGTGTGCCTGTCCCAGCTATGCTGAGATCCATATTAATACTAACCATTTAAATAAAGTAAACCATATGGATATAAATAGCTAATTAGAGCCGGACATTTTCAGTGAGTATATACAACTGAATACATTTATGACTGTGGGTCTGTTATAAGATGAGTCAGGGCACTGTTGGGTTTCTGTGTGTAGAGAGAGTATGGTGACTCTGTGTTTAGCTGCAGGTGAGCAGGGTGATGGGAATTTGGAGGTGTTTGAGCCCCCTGCTGGCCAAACAATTCACACCTCTTCACAATACCACTGGTACAGAGATAAAAAAAAAAAAAAAAAAAAAAACGGCACAACTAAAGTATTAGTGATAGTAAACCTTTTACTTTGCACATCGCACATTTTACTATCTACACTATCCACCCATGTTTTTTTTTTTATAGATTCTGCGTATCTAATTTAATTTTGTATATTGAAAGGTGCACGTTTTGGATTTGTTGTTTGGGCATGTTTTTTATTATGTGGTATATGTTAATATACACCCAGTATTTGTTAGTGCTATGACAAGAGTTTCAGTGTGCATTTTTTCATGTTTCATCTGTGAAAATAATGATAAAGTCTTTAACGATAATTTTTGTGCACAATAAACCGTCAGCAAACGATATAGGCTGGTGGTTCCCAAACCTTTTCAATAAAGCCCCTCCCTTTGCCAATAAAAATAAAACAAAAATACATTCAGGCTTCACCTGCCTTTACTATTCTAGCTAGTTAATACCATGCTCGCTTGCATCAACACAGGGTTTATTCACCTTGTAACAAAGACAATGCCACAATGTTTGTTGACAACATTCATGCATAACCATTATTTCTACATTTTGTTCCCTTTACATTTTGTTTCATCATTCATTTTTTTTTTAAAGATTTGTGATCTAGCTTTTCATGCACTACAGTGCACTTTATTTATCATGACCTTTATTCTCTCGTTTAATCTCCTTCGCAGTACTCTTGCGCCTCCTAAGGTTGGGCCCGGATGTGCTGAATCGTGAATGTGGAAGCCATATTTTTAAATTAAATTTTCATCAACTTAGTCTTTTTTTTTACACCCATTCTGTTATGTTGTATTACATTTGACAGCAGAGAAAAAAACAATCTGCTTCTTCACTCTGCAATTTGCCAAATAATTAGATCTAACACCTATACTCATAAAATAAATCTGACATGCGCTCTTAATCTGCTTAATCTGCTGCATAACTTGACTCTGAATACATGAATACATTCCTTTTGTATAGTGTATAGTATTTATGTAGTATATAGTAGTATTAATGTGTTTATTTTCGAGAAAGTTTAGAAGAAATGCAGCTTCACCAAACATTTCAAAAGGCAGTGGTGGATTATAAACCTATAACAATTATTAGCATTTATAATAGATGTATTTATAAAATAAAACTGTCATCATTCTAACCTTAAATTTTGTTCAGATTTCTGTCTAATTGTGAAATCTCTTTTCATTTAGGGGCAAGTCTAATGATCCGTCATGAAGATGGTGAAAAAGAAAAAGAGATTTTGGCTCATCCTCATGGGGGAGGAGTGGACAGGAAAGAGCTCAGCTGGAAACACCATGCTGGGCCAAACTGTATTTAAAGTTGATAGTGATACAGAGCATGTAACGCAGAGCTTCGGGATCATTGAGGGTAGAGATGTGGCCATGGTAGATACTCCCGGATGGGATTCAGAATGTTCCCCAGATGTTCCACTCAAAATTCTGAGGAAAGCACACAACAATGCCATGGGTCAAGGGTTCCACGTCCTGCTTCTGACTATCCCCATTTCCCAAAACCAAGATTGGAACCAGAAAGTTGCGCAAAGGCTGTCGAATGCGCTCACCCTATTCAACGATGATACATGGAAACACACCATGATTCTATTCACCAGAGCTGACCTTCTGCATTACACAGGATTGGAGGGATATCTGAAAGGTAGTGGGCAGCCCTTCCAGAGTTTGCTGGAAAAGTGTGAACATAGGTACCATGTACTTAACAACTGCATACCGAATCATCACGAGCAAGTCAGGGAGCTGATGGAAAAGGTTGAGCAGATGGTCCAAGAAAACAATGGTCAATCATTGCAATTGGTAATGAGTGAACAGGAAGTGGGCACATTGAGAGAGCATGATATGAATTCACTGAGAGACAACAGGCAGTTGGTGGAAAGATGCTCCAAGATGGAGGAACACATAGAAAGGGAAAGCTGCTTCAGATTAGAAGACTACATGTTTAAATCACTGCCACCAGAGGAAAATGTCCCACCAATGACCCATCCTACTGAGCAAAGTGAGCTTCCAGAAGAAAACAGCACATGCGTTTTGCGATCGAAAAGTGAGATGTCACATCCAGGTGACATGCAAGATTTTGCTCTTGAATACACCCACATCCAAGATGAAGATACTGAATCTAAATCTGACCTTTGCTCAGAAAGCCCTGATGAAATAATCAGAGATCTGGCCATGAGCAGTGATGATGATGGTGATACAGAATCGATTAGTGTAGATCAGACTGAATGGAATACCTTTACAGAGGTAGAGGAAACAGGCCTCGATCGAAATCCCGGAGATGAAGAAAAGACCGAAAAACATTTACAACATTCATCATGGCAAAGAAATACTACTGAAACCTGGGACAACCAGTGGGACTTGAGCATTACTTGTTACAGTTATAGCGAAGAAAGTGAGTAAACACCAGTAAATGTTGATTATGATGTCATATGTATTTTATCCAGATAAGCTACATTTGTTAAAAAAAATCACTTGCACAGATTTGACAAAAACAATACTCATTTTCCTTTGCAGGTGTTGTGATGACTTGTGTTCTTCAGTCGTCTGTCTGTTGGAGAAAAATGAAACCATCATATCAGACAGATTGGATCATATTCACAGTGTGCACTGATAATGGTATCTGGATATATATCATGGTTCTGTACCTGTTTGTGAGATATTTATGTCTGATATATGAAACCTATGGAGTATCCAGAGAAACAGGTAATCAGAACATGAACACGTTGGTCTCTGGGTTTGTTGAATGCCAGCAAAAGCCAAGCAAAGAAAACCAGGGAGTTTTTCACTCATTGCTTCGGCAGATCAGCAACAACAGACCTAAAGTGATAACCCAATGTAGCAACATGAAGAATGATGAAGGAATCCCACAACACAGTACAGGAGTTAAAGATGAAAAGATGAAGAAAGGTGAAGATGAAGAGTTACCCCAACACAGTCAGAAAGGTGATGATGAAGATGATGAAGAAGATGATGAAGAAGAACAATCTAAACAAATCATAAAAGCTAATAACGAGATACCCCATCAGAGCAAGAGAGGTGATAACAAAGAGATACCCGAAAATGACAGTAACGAGGAGGGTGAAAATATCCTCCAACAAAGAAAGAGGGTAGATTATGACCAAGTACCCCAACATAGTATAAAGGAGGATGTGAAACAGATACTCCAAAATAACAAAACAGATTACGAAGAGACAAACCAACAGAGCAGCGCAAATGAGGATGAAGAGCTACTCAAACTCAAAAAAACGGATGATAACATATGCTGGAACTGCAATAGGCATGGGAGGGTGAAAAAGATACACAGAAAGACCAAAATGGTGGAATATGAGAACACACCCGCACATAGCCAAAGGGGACATAAGAAGAAAATGCTGCAACATAACAGCAAAGGGGATTATGGAGAAATATCCCAACAGAGCAAAAGATGTAAAGATGAAGAGCTATCCAAACATGTCATCAAAGACATGGAAGAGATACCCCAGAAACACAGAAGGGGCTATAAGAAAGAGATACCCCAGTATAACACAAGAGGTTATGAGGAACAGATACCTCGGAGTAGCAGAAATGCCTGCAAGAAAGAGATACCTCAGAGTAGCAGAAAAGCCTGCAAGAAAGAGATACCTCAAAGTAACAGAAGAGGTTATGAGGAAGAGATACCTCAGAGTAGCAGAAAAGCCTGCAAGAAAGAGATACCTCAAAGTAACAGAAGAGGTTATGAAGAAGAGATACCCCAATGTAACTGTCTGACAGATGATAAAGAGATACTCCAATGTGACAGGAACAGGGATAATGAAGAGATAGCTAAGCACAGCAGGAAAATGTGTAATGAGGAGATACAACATCACCAAAGAAAGGGGAACAATAGAGACATATACCAACAGTGGAAGAGTGCTCATGATCATGAGATGTGTGGGCTAGAAAATGGTAAAGAGATACCCAAGCAATGCAGGAAGAGAGACAGTTATGAGATACCACAACACAGAAGGAAGAGGATTGAGAAAGATATACCTCAACACAGCAGCGTGTGGAACGCTGAAGAGATTAAAGAGGCACCAGAACAACAAGTAGAAGGAATAGTTGAAATAAGTGGTGCTAATAAAAAAATACACCACAAATGGTGCAGAAACCAACACACCAGGAATGTCAACAACTCTGCAGGCAAGTTTGTGTCTTTTTTTTTTGCATACACTGAAAAATTTAGTAAATGTACTTGAGAAAAGTGTGGTAATTCTCCACAACAAAATCTTAGTAAATTATATTTAAAAAAAGTATATTTTAAACAAGGTTTACATGGAGACAATTTTTACAAGGAGACATTTTTTTACCCCCGGAAAACTACTTGAATTGGCAAAATCTCAATTGCAGGAAATTGTTGTGCACGGTCTTTCACAGTGATGTTTGTTGATAAATGAGACCTATTAGATGTAGTCCTGTTTGACACACATGCAGTGAAGGGGTCTTTGGCTCAATGCGAGTTGTGAGGATGTCACATGACACGACTTGGCCTAAATCTGCGATAATTTTGAAAGATCCTGCGAATTTTGCGGAGTTTCCTTGATTTGCCTTTATTTCTGCCATCGCAAAATCCCAGGGGGACTGATTTAACTAGCAATTTTCTTTTATAAGTACATTTCATTCTGAGTTCAATGAACTGCATAAAATCTCACATTTAAATCTATGGCATTTGGCAGAAACCCTTATCCAGAGTGACTTTGATCTCATTTATACAGCTGAACAGTTGACTTGCTCAAGGGCCCAGCAGTGGTAGCTTGGCACAGCTGGGATTTGAACACCCAGCCTTCTGATCAGTCGTCCATCATCTTAACCACTTAGCTACCATAAACATATTCTAAATGTTAACATTGGTTTTTCATTGGTCACTAACACCTTTAACAGTTCCAACCAGAAGCTGCATACTGATGAGAATGCCTGAACTGGCAGAACCCAAGATGATTAACAAGTAATTTGTGTGCGAACAATAAACATTACATTCTCTTTTTTTTTCTAGCTTCATGAACACTTGCAAAATAATGATAATAATAACACTAAATTTAACCGAGTAAAGTGTGTAAAATATACGGATTATATATGTGTGGATGTATGGATTATATATGTGTATATTATATATAATATATGGAAAAGTTTGGATTTGCTCATTAACCTTAGATGTGAGGTTTATTTTTGCTTCTTTTATACAAGGAACACCTCTCAGTTCCTGTTGTCCTGGAATTGTCAATCATCTATCTTATTCCTAAAGATTTATTTATCGATACTTACTCAGAATCTCCCCCTTCAATAATGTGTATAATAAACAATATATTTGTTCCACAGGTGCTGGAGAAGAGGACACAAGACAAAAAGGAGGTTTTAGGAAAAGGAGGAGAACCAAGAGTCTGGAAAGATTTATTGTGTTTTACAGTGAGTAACAGTGAGAACTGTAGATCAGCTTCTTTAATTTCATAATATACTGTATTGTAGCAGGAAAGGGCGTAGCACAGAGACACGGAGGCGTGAGTAGAGCAAAAGCGGAGGCTTTATTCTCGTTCTGGTAGAGTGTAGGTTCGTGGGGGCGTGTGTGTAGGTCTGCGGGGGCATGTCGGGGGAATCCCGGAAGAAGCCTGGGGATTCTTGAGCCGTCCCTCAGCGTTGTGTCGTCTCGGCCGGCGCCGTCTGGAGAAATATATGACAGAGAGAGAGAGAGAGAGAGAGAGAGAGAGAGGACAAATATGAGAGAGAAATATGAGAAATATGAGACAGAGAGAAATATGAGAGAGAGAGAGAGAGAGAGAGAGAGAGAGAGAGAGAGATGACAAATATGAGAGAGAAATATGAGAAATATGAGAGAGAGAGAGAAATATGAGAAATATGAGAGAGAGAGAGAAATATGAGAGAGAGAGAGAGAGAGAGAGAGAGAGAGATGACAAATATGAGAGAGAAATATGAGAGAGAGAGAGAGAGAGAGAGAGAAATATGAGAAATATGAGAGAGAGAGAGAGAGAGAGAGAGAGAGAGGTCACCTTAAAAGCGGGTACGGGGAGAATACCTGTACTCGAGTCGTTCTGGACGCCAACCGTTTCGGTGAGTCGGTACTCCACTTTCCCGGGGCGGAAGGGCGTCCTTTTATTTACGCCTTCCGGTTAGAGAGTGGTGGAATTCTTCCGTCCGATCCTCCAATCCCCGGACGGTACGGCATCGGCGGGTCCTCCCCGGCATGGCGTCCGTTAATGCGGGGTCCAGCGCGGGGCTGCCTGCTTCGTGCCGGTACGGCAGTCGGAGAAGGAGCGATTTCCTTTCCTCAGTCCGTCGCGACAGTATATATTCAGAGGGTGGAAAACATACAGAACAAAAAAACCTATTTAAGATATATGAATATCTCCATTATATTTGTATTAGAAGGCAACATACTTTTTTATTATTTAAAAAAATATATATTTTATTACTAGTCCTTTGTTTGTATGTCATGTGTCTAGTGACCCCCAAAAACATGTAGATTATGGAGCTCTTGGTCACAGGATTTGATTTCTCCTGCTATATGTAGCATTTTGTTACAAAAAAGAAAGAACAAATTATCAATTCTCATGAAAATAGAAGTATAAAGAAAAAAATTCCATGCAATTGTCACTTCACATTTCACTGTATTTAACGTTTCTGGTCAATGATGTAGAAAATTGCATGATGTATACATAAAATAAACTTTAGAGCACAGATTCAGTCATCCATAACACCTGCGTTTCCTTAGCGATGCATTCCCCAAACAAGAAATAATTTAAAAATGATCTAAATGTTTGTGTTCATTCAAGATGCTTTCTGTGATGGTCTTTAAAACGCGTCGTCTCCCAGAAAGGTTTGTTTTCATGTCCACAACACTGATAAATCACTGAATGTTTCAAACATTAAATGAGTTTTTAGTACTGGTCTGCATTTTCAACAAGAGTTTAAATGGCGATATATACAAATCGACTCACTGATCTAAAGCTTGCCTCTGCAGTGAGAACTCTGCTGTTGTAAGTCCAAATGGCACATCCGTAATACTAACATCGCCCATACTGTAAGTAGAAATATGTAAACTGAGCTTATGTGCAGTCTCGGCAGGCCATGGCTGCAGAAATCTGTCTCTCTCACACAATCACTGGATGACCACAAGGCCAAAACAACAACAACAAACAAAAATGCACTAAATGAAATAAAATAATGTACATGCTATAAATTCACTAAGAGCACTAATGTTCAGAATACACACCGTGTCACACATTCAACAATCTCTTCACACATACATTTACTCAAACGAGTTTAACTCCAAACTGAAAAAGAATTGCGTTGTAATGTATTATTTTGATTTCCGTCATTAATTTGGTTAAATTATTTATTATTCTATTTTAGGGAAAGAAGAGAAGACAGCTGTGAACAAAACAACGCCACCTGTTCTCTCGGCGCAGTTTTCTTTGACGAGTTTGCTCACAACAATACTGCCTTATAAATACTTGGAGTATACACAGTGTTGTTGATTGAAAGCTTTTTTCTTCTTTTTAAATCTAAAGAAATAACAATTCATAGATCGTTAATTATTTTACCATAAGAATAGTCTGTGATCTGTATTCATTAACGAACGGCACATCATATGTTTTTTTCTTTCTTTTCAGTTTATAGTTACATTGCATGCTGCTAAAAGGAGTTTTTCCTTTTTCTGCAGCTTGTCATGTTACTAAAAAACAACAACACAATGTGTAAACTCTTCTCTCTTGAAGATTTTCCATGTCTGAGAATGTAACTTTCCAAGTACTGACACTGGAGACTCCTTTAATATATGTGAAATCAATGGCTGTTTGGGGGTGACGACCCCATATCAACTATGGAGAAAGTCCAGCATAAAATCCCTGGTGTCAGTTGTTACTATAGAACTACTGTCAGAGCTGCTGTTATAGAAAATTAATGAACACCTTCTGGCCAATCAGAATCCAGAACACTGACACTGTTGGTTTGTTGATGGCTCTGTTCTAGAGACTCAAAGTAAAATGAGGAACCTCAGAGTCATTTTTGATACCAGTCTTACATGTGATTCTTTTGTTCAGAGCACTGTTAAAGCATCCTTTTTTCACCTCAGAAATATAGCGAGACTGCACCCTGTGCTAAACTTCTCTGTAGCTGAAAAGCTGATAAACTCACTCGTCGTCACTCAGATAGATTACTGTAACGCCGTTTTAGCCGGAGTTCCTAAATCCACACTCAATCTGCCAGGGTCCTGACTGGAACCAGGAAACACAATCATATTACTCCTGTTTTGGAGTCCTTGCACTGGCTCCTGGTCAGGTTCCGTGTCCATTTTAAAATGATGATGATGACATACAGAGTTGAATGCTGAAATATAAAGTTTAGGGGGGGGCATTTACATTTTCATATGGGTTATATAGATGTTGCAAATCCTTTTTCCTGCAATAAATGAAATGATCATTTAAAACCTGTTTTGCATTTCCTTATGTTTTCATCATCAGCTGAGATTTGCTCAACATCGTGATGCAATAACACAACAAATGCACATTTTTGAGTCGCCACAGGACTGTACCATGAGAAGAGAGAAAAGCAGAGAGGGAAACGATTCTAAATGAGAAAATGGGCCGGATGAAACGTCACTTTAATAACGAGAAAAAATAGAAAAAGAGTAAATGCATATATCCCTGCGGTGTTTAAAATTCTATGAGCTACTCGTTGTTTAGTCTGTACTGTTCTCAATACACACGAGCAGACTGAAATGAATTTTAATGGATGGACAATATGGACAATGGATGGACAATAGGGATAAAAACTCTACCAGATGCAGTCACTAGAGGGCAGTAATTACATTTCAGCAATTTCATGAAAGTTGATCACACACACAGACACACATACATACATACAGACATACATATTATATATATATATATATATATATATATATATATATATATATATATATATATAACCGCTGGAATAACATTTTACTAATTATTTAAATGTACAGATTTGTTGGTAAGGGCAACAGAAATACTTCACCTACCCCAGCCTTAACTGGTACTATGACTTATAGTTACTACTATTACCAGTCCAAAATCATATACATCATGTACATCCAGTAGCTTTAATACTGTTTAGCCTGCTTATTTCACACTTTTACTACACTTTCAAATACAAAATATAAAAACAGTACAGAGGCCTACATTATACAAAATACCTCTGTCTCTTTACCTATACCAACACTTTACAACTATATATACACAACTATCGAAATAACCGTACTTTATAAACTTTAGCTTTAACAAATAAGGCCGCCATGTCGCTTACACCTTTTCCACGGGAGCTAGCGACACTTCAGTTCAAGGTCTCTCAACTGAAAAACCACTGTTTTACACATAAGACGTTGTCAGAACAACATAATTAAGGCTTTAAAAGTCCTTAGAAATGTATTGCAGCAAAGTATCACACACTGCGCACCTGTTTTGTACAAGAAAATCAGACACAGGAGATGTGTTAATTGTGATCACTTAGCAAGCTGTTCTCTGTCTGAGGGCGGGACTACTAGCACTCATGCTGAACACTCACATAAGTGAACTTTGTGGCATAATAAAGCAATTGCACCCCCAGAAATACTTCTGCTCCTTGTGGCATAATAAAGCAATTGCACCCTCAAAAATACTTTTCAAATCCATTGCAAAAATACATTCAAATGGTTCTTTTATACAGGCCAATACACAAAACAACTGAACAATTGTGACAATACATTTGTAGGCATCACACTTTAACCTAACTTATTAAGCCTTGAATTCTTTGTATCTTTCCTTTTTGCATAGATTGGGGATTTTGGATTTACCCATGTTGTGCTGTTTGCTAATTGCCCGACTTTCTGCCTGTTCTAATTTATGGTGCTTGCTTCACATTTTGGAAATGTTTGCCAGTTTCTTTTTTTAATAAAAAGCTAACCTGGACTTACAGCTGCCTCCAACTATGCAATGTTCATAATAAAAAAACAAGTACTTGCAAATACTAAATATATGGAAATGCTAATTGTAGAACATCAACACTGGTTTTCTAGCTCTATAGATACATTTTCAGTAAATTTATTTCCAATGAGACTATTCACATGAAATTTTCACCAGAGATCAGTATTAACTCAAGAAATCCAGAAATATAAAGAATTCACAACATTAAAATCTATAAATAAAGTTCTGTAATAAAGTGTAATGACATGGGAAAAAAGTATTGAACAGGCTAAGAATAAGCAGTTCTCCAAGGCAAAGTAATTATACCCCTTCTGCAAATTAATATCACCTGGGTTAGTAAATTGATGGTTGATAAAAAGGAACAAGAAACATCTCATGATTGGTAAAAGCAAAAAGCTCTCCCAAGACCTTCGCAACCTTATTGCTGCAAAGCATGTTGATGGACTCGATTACAGATGTATTTCAAACCTTCGGAACCCTCCAGTAAACACCATTGAGGTTCTTATCCGCAACTGGAAGCAACATCACTCCATCATCAACCTACCACAGGAGCTCCTCACAAGACCAGGGAGTCAGAAGAATAGTCAGAATAGTAGCCCAAGACATACGGACCACTCTGAAATATCTCCAGAAACACTTGGAGGCAGCAGGTGACATCGTCACAGAGAAAACCATAGGCAATGCACTCCACTGCTCATGCTCACCCTGCAAGACTCCATTACTAAAGAAAAGGCATGTTGAAGCTGTTTAAAGTTTGCTACAACTCATTTGGACAAGTCTATGAAATACTGGGAGAGTTTAGTCCGGTCAGACGAGAGCAAAATTTTACTTTTTGTCTGTCATACTACACACCATGTTTGGAGAAGAAATGGCATGGCACATCTCCCTAAAAACACTACGCCAACAGTGAAGTTTAGAGGTGAAGCATCATGGTGTGGGGCTGTTTTTCATCACATGGTACCGGCAGACTTCATATAGTTGAAGGAACAATGAATGGAGCCCTTTACCAGGAGATTCTTGAGAAGACACTGCTGATATCCACCAGTGTAACGGTGTTCAGGCGGTGAAGGGACTGAGACCAGAAGGGGCTTTTACGACATTTATTCCTTTGGAAAAACCAAAACAACATATGCCTTCAGGCACTGGCGTACATAAAACAGCATCTGCGCAAGCAAAATAAAAGGAAGTACACTAAATTGAATGGGTTATATTAGATGCATCATTCATATCATCACTGTCAGCCCTACTAGAAAGGGAGACATGCAACATGGAGCGTTCAGGTGCACAGAACAAACTCATTAAAATTCCAAGAGACTCACTAAACATTCACAGACGAAGACAGAGATAATCCATACACATAATACTAAACTAACTGTAGATTCATTGCTAATTCATTGACTGAATTGTACTTTCCATGCACACTAAACTAAACTACACTGAATGCATGGAAAGTTGCTAGCGGAGTTTACAGCTAGTCACGTGAGACTCAGGGTATGACCTCGTGGTCATAATGAAAACATAAATAAACTTTCTCCAAGTTGCTAGAAACACACCCAAATCCTAACAATACATGTAAAGTCATATAACATAAGTGATATGTCGAAGTTTTCAACTTAAACAACATTTTACAGTTACAAAATTAAAACAAAGTGGGGAGTGCTTTATACAGTCAACCTACCCAATGCAAAGCATAACGCTTCTGATCGGGTACGGCAACAACACCTGGACAAAAAGTAGCAGAGCTGCAGTACACCGTTTCTCCAAAGGGGGCTCCAAAACACCAATCTCAATACAGCTGCTTAATTACGGCGAAAATCACATACAAACACTAAACTACATTTATAACTCTGCTACACCAGGATGATCAAGATGAGACGTGGGTGGAGCTTCAGTATTACAAACAACAACGATCCAAAGTATACAGCAGAGGAAACTCTCAATTGGTTTCAGAGAAAAAAATAATCATGATGTTAGAATGGCCCCAAGAACAAGATTGAAAGACGTTTAGAAGAATGGCCAAAATCACACCTGAATACTGCAGCTGAATAATTTCTTCGTACAGGAAGCGTCTAGATAATGTCATTACAAACAAAAGCTTCTCCACTAAGTATCAAATAGGTTAGCATGTTCACCATTTTTTGTTTTTATTTATATTTACTGAAAATAATGTGGACGTGTTCAATACATATTTCCCTCACTGTATATATAGCTGATGTAAATGACACATATATATACAGCGGTTACAGCCAAGGGGGCGGGGCGGAGCTGTCATTCGCGTCGGTGTCACCTGAAACCCGTAAAATCACACAACAGCGATTAGCAGACATGCATAAAACACGCCCGAGATTCGCGCAAATACTCGGACACACACACACGTCTCTCATTCTCTCTCTCTCTCTCTCTCTCTCTCTCTCTCTCTCTCTTCTCTCCCTCTCGTTAGGGTGTTCTTTATTACTTTGGCATGATGTCTCCTTCACTTTCCTGCTGTTTCCATGTTATCGGTGAAGTATTCTGTGACGTAATATAGGCACAGGACCGAAGCAAGTGCAGGTATGGCAGTTTAATGAAATAACAAATCCAACAAGTCTGCCCATGTCATATTATCCAGAGGGATGGAAAGAAAACACAAAATAGTTACTTTAATATCACTCCAGCATATTATAAAAGTATCAAAGACCTGGTAAGTGAAATCAACAAAAACATGAAGGAAATGGAACTCGAATGGAGATAACCTATGACCTTATGAAAAATAAAATACGCATCGTGTCCCAAAAACATTTTATGTTCAAAACTAATGGAAACTTATACATACATGTTCGGTATGAACCTCGGTGGTCCATTAACGTATCGAAAGCCAGAAGCACCAAACCCCGCTGATATTCACACAGGATTTTACGCAATGTTTGTATATACAGACATTATTGAGTATCAGCGAGTTGGTCACAGTTTTGCCCCATTACTGAGATGCGCACATATAATGGGCGAAAACAACAAAGTTGTCACAGTTACTTATGATAATCTGAATTATGTACCTCTCACCAAGAACCGCATTACCGATATAGTAATCAAAATCAAAACGGATCAGAGCAATCATATACCTTTTACTTATGGGGAATTTATAGTTAAACTACAATTTAGACTAAACATTTGTTCCGTATGTAAAATGATGGATAGGGGCTACGTTCATCCGCAGTCCTGTCCGCATCCATTCATGAACAAGAGACAGACGCAAAAGTACAAAACAAAACTCTTTACACAGTGTGTTACACTTTAAAACAAAACATATCAATCTTCGTAAAGTCAAATTTGTTATAGCTCTTACAGTGTAAGTAAATCTCTCTCTCTCTCTGTCTCTCTCTCTCACACACACACAAACACACGCGCACGCACTCTCTCTCTCTGTAAGAACACAGGGAGTGGTCAGGCTTTATTTAAAACCACTGCTCTGTCAGTCAGTCAGTCATTAGAGAGACAGGATGGAGTTCAGTCCACTCGCTGTGATGCTCTGTGAGTAAATGTTCTCTTTGTGTCTTCATTAGAGTGAGTGGTGGGGTATAAAGTTGTTCATCTGCAGTCTGAATGTCCTGAGTGATGAGCTTATTGTGTGATTAGGACATTGTGTGTACTTCAGCATGACTGCTCAGGTGGATCGGTGGATCCATATCTGTTATGAGATGGGTTTAGTTTGATGTGTAACTACTCTCACTAATTATGATAGTTCAACAGGTAAGAGTAGAAGTAGAGCAAGTTTAAAACACAGGGTTTAAATAATCTAATGAGTGTAAACGAGTCTGTATTGTTGGAATCTGTAGCTGATCTTCTGTGTCCTGCTGTCATCTGCTGCTCAGTGACAACCTCTCATGATCATTTGATCTGCTAAAACAAAATGACTGGATAGTGTTTGTACATTCAACAATGGAAGTCAGGGTTGTGAATAACTGAAATGTCTTCAGCTGCGGTGGTGAGGCCATACAGGAATGTTATAACTATGTACATTTATACATTTACATTTATTCACTTGGCAGATGCTTTTATCCAAAGCGACTTACAAATAAGCAAAGCGATATATCAAGGAGAGAACAATACAAGTATTGCTACTATAAATTCTGAATCATCTGAAGGGGTTTGATGGAGCTGGCTGGGAGGTCTGAAAGCAGTGAGTTGCAGACATGAGTACATGAGTTCATGTAGACATGAGTTCCTGTGCTACAACCTTTTCTAAGATCTTGGAGATAAAGTGGAGATTTGATGTTGGCTGATAACTGGACAGTTAACGATGGTCAAGGTCAGTTATTTTTAATCATGGGTTTGATAACTACTAGATTAAATGATTTAGATACATAACCAGTGCTAAGGGAAGAATTGATAATTTTTGGAAGGGCTTTGATTACTTCTGGAATAATGTGTTTAAAGAGACATGTAGGTAAGGGATCTAGTGTAGAAGTTGATGCTTTTGATAAACAAATTCATTAAATTAGTTCAGTCTCTTGAAGGAAACTACAACATTGTTATCGTTGATCTGATATTGCTATATTATTATCTACAGGGCTTAATGTACTAAAGTTGGTCAAAGTAAAAATCAGCAACTTCATGTTTGTAGCCAAAGTGTGTGTAGTAGTGACTGTTGAAGACAAAATGTGTGTAGTAGTGACTGTTGGAGATAAAGTGTGTGTAGTAATGGCTGTTGGAGACAAAATGTGTGTAGTAGTGACTGTTGGAGACAAAGTGTGTGTAGTAGTGACTGTTGGAGACAAAGTTTGTGTAGTAGTGACTGTTGAAGACAAAGGGTGTGTAGTGGTGCCTGTTGGAGGCGGTGTGAAGTACAGATGGGAGGTGGAGCAGGGAACCTGTCTGATATTCACATATATTCATTATGATTTTGCCCACTCTCCATTAACACAATATTTTGACTGAAAATGAGTCACACTTTAGGATTCCTGAAGAATTAGTAATACATGGTGAGGGAGCATGTAGCGTGCCCTCTTCCAAAATGAAATCAGCACTTTAATAGAACTTAATAATGTTTTAATCTGCAATGAAGTTCGTGCAGATCTCAAAAAGTTCTCAAAAGCAGTGAGAGTAATGTAAACAGGATCAAACTGTTTACATTACTCTCACTGCTTTTGAGATATCCATAATACCTGCATTAATGTACAGTTATGGGAAAAAGAATGTACATCTGTGACAGTGACAGAGAAATAGCCCAAAACCAAGGTCAACACTTGCCTGAATCCTGTCCCCCTGAAAAAGTACATTAACCGTCCTGACTGAGAGACAAACATGTTACTTGTGCAGACACATCTCCTGCTACTGGACTCCCAGGAGTTTACATGACTTACCAGTTTCTCCACATCAAGTACTGTTGTCCAGACCTGCTCGTGGATATCGACAGCTCATGCCCTAACTGCACCCAAGCCTAAATTCCTAGAACAATGACAGCAGGTAAACACATGCCTCTGCCAGTTTCCCAACAACCACACCTAGCCGATCTATTTTATGACAGAAAGGAACACTATCATACTGGTGATCATAGACCGATTCTCTAATTCTCTGCACCTCATTCCTCTGCCCAAACTACCATCTAATGTAAGACGGCTGAGCTTCTCTTCCACTTGACTTCCATATTTGAATAAAATCAATGCACACATACCCACTGTACACCTATACCAACATGATATATCAGTCTGGTTCTTCAAATCTGGGCCTCGAGGTCCACTGTCCTGCAGAGTTCACTTCCAAGACTCATTTTACAGCAGAATGCTACTAAAGAGGACTTATTTATGTCAACACCAGAGATATTCAAGCTGAAAGGAGGTTTTTGTAAACAGCTGTATAACCAAAATTTGTTGTGTGCCATGACACAAAGATGGCTGTAATTGTGTAAAAAAAAAAAAAACAACTGGTGATTTTGTCATGACAATACATGGAGATAATCACTCAAAATAAGAGAATATAGAAATTCAAAACTTTAGAGCAACCAACTTTGCAATTATTGGACCAACTGAGAGAGACTGACCCTATTGCTCTTTTGATTTTTGACTTTGATCTTTTGGGATTTGGGATTCTAGTTTTGTCTTCCTCACTCTGTTTACTTATCACCTGAACATAGCCTGTTCCCTTTCAAATGGAACTTCGACATTGCATTTAGCATAACAGTATGGGAACGCCTTGTGCGCATGACCGGTTTTCAATTCAATTAAATTTTATTTGTATAGTGCTTTTTACAAACAGACATTGTCTCAAAGCTGCTTTACAGAAATATCAACACGGTATACAGATATTAACGGTGTGAATTTATCCCAACTGAGCAAGCCACTGAGTGGCGACGATGGCAAGGAAAAACTCCCTAAGATGTTTTAAGAGGAAGAAACCTTGAGAGGAACCCGACTCAGAAGGGAAGCCATCCTCATCTGGGTAACAACAAAAGTACAGTATGGATGTACATGAAGTCTGTATGGCCTTAGGAGCAGCCGTAGTCCCAGCAGTCTGGAATTGGAGAAGATTTGAGCTCCATCCAGCGGCAGTGGGGCTCGGCAAAAGGAGAGAGGGAGAAAAAAAGATTATTATGACTGTGAAGTAGTAAGATAGAATCTATTCAGGGTAGGCTTGAGTAAACAAATACGTTTAAAGCCTAGACTTAAACACGGAGACTGTGTCTGAGTCCCGAACACTAATAGGAAGACTGTTCCATAACTGTGGGGCTCTATAAGCGAAGGCTCTTCCCCCTGCTGTAGCCTTCACTATTCGAGGTACCGTCAAATAACCTGCATCTTTTGATCTAAGTAGGCGTG
This sequence comes from Ameiurus melas, assembly GCA_012411365.1. Lineage (NCBI taxonomy): Eukaryota > Metazoa > Chordata > Actinopteri > Siluriformes > Ictaluridae > Ameiurus > Ameiurus melas. Next base: position 3,859,296 of record CM022756.1, read on the forward strand.
GCGGACCATATAAAACCAGAAGGTCGCTTAGATACTGTGGTGCGAGACCGTTTAGTGCTTTATAGGTTAATAAAAGTATTTTATAGTTAATGTGAGATTTCACTGGGAGCCAATGCAGTATTAATTAGATCAGGGTGATGTGGTCATATCTTCTAGTTAGGACTCTAGCAGCTGCATTCTTGACTAACTGGAGCTTATTTATATTCCTACTGGAACATCCAGACAGTAAGTGTTGTGGATAAAATCAACCTTTCTAGCCTAAGTCAAAAACTTCTAAGACAGAGAGTTTAGTAGATGTCAAAAGTAATAAACTTTATTGGAAACCAACAAAGGTGACTGTCTGCAGAGAGTCCAATTTGTACATACATGAACATGTCTTTATATACTTCCCAAAAACAGTAAACATAATTCCTAGGTGTGGCATTCACCGTTTCTTTTTAGAACCAACCAATCTCCCATGCCTTAACTAATTATTCATATCTATATGATACCCCACCATTGGGGGCGCATGCGCGCCAGTTGTATGTTCTTCAAAGTTCTTACCAGAACTGGGTTCACCATCATGACACATAATTCATCCCATAGCCTCATATTGGTACCCTTCCCTTGAACTCTTATCTCTTTTTATGTTACTGATTTGCAAGCACAAGGGGGGGCCCATTTCAGAAACCCAACTCTGGAATGTGTCTAATTTACTGCCACAAAGTGAAGTTGCGTTTAGACAAACACAAGCTCTTAATTTACTTCTACAGAGTGAATCTGCTTTAGACATCCCCATAGCACCTAATTTACACACCTAGAAGTGAAGCTGAGTTTAGACAAACAAAGGCTCTTACTTTACCCACCTAGGAGAACACACATGTTGGAAGTGTCCTTATAGCTTTAGATTTGCCAAAGAAAGCAATTAGGCCCACTGTTCAGTAAGGCACAGAAATCTTCTACTCAACCCACACTCAGAATTAAACTTGACCAACCATCATTCAATGAGTTTAGATTATGCTTCCAACTATGGATTATACAGTTATTTGAATATGCTTTAAGTAATACTTCTAAATGTAGGTTACATATTGAATACACTTCATTAACATATCCAGAAGTGACTTATACATATTGATTACACGTCATAGCTATTTTCTTAGACATATTTTTGATATATTTTCTATATAAGGCATTACAGTAATCTAATCTAGAGGGGACGAATGCATGAACCAGTATTTCTGCATCATGTAGTGACAATATGTTTCTTATCTTAGAAATATTTCTGAGATGAAAGAAAGCTATCCTAGACCGGTATCTGAAGCTTGTGTAAAATCATGCCTCTACTTATAGGCCTGCCATGATCATGTGACGTGGTAATTAAAAGCGTCGCATGATATATATATGGCACCTGTGAACCACGCCGCCAGCCTTATTATCTTCAGAGAGACCGCATGTTTGTGTGACAAAAACGCTTCATTTATACTCGATATTTTCTCAAAATCTCTGAACTTTTCTATCCCTCTTTTAAAAGAAAAAGAGAGGTAAGTAATGAGCGAGAAAAAAGTTCTAAAAGTGTGTAACGTGCTCCGGTTTCATCACGGGGGAAAAGTGCACACTTTCTGGGTGGGGTGTTAGTGGTGTAGTATGCGATGGCGGCCTCGAGAGGCTGCGCATGGTAACGCTACATTAAGAGCCTCGCGGATCTGGTCTTAAATCCGGAAGAGGAGCCGGAGACGAGCGCTGCTCTATCTCTCGCTCTGTCTTCCGGTTTCGGCTCTCCGCTGGATTTTGGAGTTGGTGTCGCGACTCCTCCTCCCGCTATGGAAAGCCAAAAAGGGGTAATAATTCCTCTCGACGCCGAAGAGTTAGAAGGAGGTGTTAAATGTAAATGAAATGTGTTAATGTGTTATTATTTCCATACTGTTATGCTAAACGCAACGTCTCGTTCCCTTCTCAGGGAGCAGGGTTACATGCGTAACCCCGATGTTTCTTGACGCTGCTTTCGCCTGACATTTGCATCATGTTTGATTTTCTTTTCTTTTTAATAAAAAGGACCTTTTTCGAACCACATCCGCTCCTAGGCCTGAAACAAAGCCCTAAATATTTTTATATTTTAATTGTCCATCCATCCACCCATTTTCTATACCACTTGTCCTTATTGGGTCACAGAGAACCTGGAGCCTATCCCAGGCAGCATGGGGCACAAGGAATGGGACACTCTGGTGTCAATCCATCCCAGGACACAATCACACACCCATTCACACACTATGGACACTTTGGTAATGCCAACCAGCATATGATGCATGTCTTGGGACTTGGGGAAGAACCAGAGTACTCAGGATTTCCCAGGAAACCCCTGGGTTTTCTCTGGGTGCAAGCTCTGCACACACAGGGCAGTGACTGGAATTGATCCCTCAACCCTGGAGGTGTGAGGAAAATGCACTAATCATTAAGCCACCATCGCCCCATGTTTATTTATACTTTTTTCCTCAACATTAACTTATCACATTCAACATTGATGTTTGGTGGTGTTGTGTAATAGCGAGGACACTGAGATGGCATGCTGCAATGTGATTTTTCATTTCGTATTAATTATATAATACTTTTTTTCTGTGTAAAATCAAATTGAAACGGCAATCTTCACCACAATCACTGTTCCACCACCTTCCAAATTCCATTTTAATCCCTTAATAAACTCTGGATAGTTCACAAGTCCATGGTTGTGCACCGTGTACACACACACATACACACACACACATATTCACACTCATTCACACCTAGGGGAAATTTAGCATAGCCAATCAGATGGGGAGAAACTGGAGAAATCAGAGGAAACCCTCTGGGAGGAAATGTCTCTCTTCTGCATGTGTCTCAACCACAATGAACATTCTAGCATGTTAAAGACCTGGGTGAAAAAGGTTTTGTGATTAGGACATGTGCAGAAAAAAGTGTGACAGTCCATTGGTTTTATATCCTACTGTTCAGATTAATGTGTGCACGGAGTCCAAATTTCAGTGATAATATCTGAGGAGACATATTTGTTTATTTACTGAAACACACACAGAACAGGATTGAGCTCATTGTTGTACTTTAGTTTTATACTTTACTTATTATTGAAACAGATCAACATATTGTATTTCTTTCAGATGGTTAGATTTATCCTATAATTGAATGTTTTGAGATCCGTGTGTCTAAAATGTGCTGTTTTCAATCACACACTGAATCTTTTCCATGTTTTCATCATGTTCTGTTTCTGTTCTCTTTTTAGTGCTGATTTCACTTATACCAGTGCCACATGCTCAAGGTGATTTATATATTTATATTTTCTCTATATTCTGTGTACATGTTTGATATTTAATTGGAGTTGAGAAGGTTGTGTTTGTACTGTACCATGCACGATTTGTCAATTTGTTAAGGTTTTTGTCAACAACATTTTATTTAGCAGAAAGGAAGTCTCTTTAACCTTTACTCTGATATCAGTTTATTTCATGTTTAGTTTCACTGTGTGCACTTGATGCATTCACACACTCTTTATATTCTGTTTTCTTTCTTTTTTTATTTTTTTATTTAAGAATTACTTTTACTTGTGATGAATAGTGTGATAAAATCAGAAAAGACTGAGCAACAATGTGTTAAATGACTCTGTTCACCTCTGTACACTTGGGGTTTACTTTATATATAATTTATTAACACTATAATGTTTTTACAGGAAGTCCTAAAGCTGTGGTGTCCCTAAAGCCTGATACCCTTTTGTACAGAGGAGACAGAGTTATATTCAGATGTGACATACAGGGAGGAGGAGACACTCGGTGGACATACAGCTGGTATTGGAATAATTACACACTCCAATTTCCTGTATTTGACGTCAAAGCGTCAGATTATTACATCACAATGCAGGATATCAGTATCTGGTTTGTTAGACAGTCTGACAGTGGTGACTACACCTGCAGAGGACAGAGCAGTGACTCTCAGAGCTCAGAGATCAGCGATGCTGTTACTCTGACTGTAGGTGAGTCTGTGACAGTAACATCTGGATTTTATAGTTTTTACATTTACAGTGTAATTGTGGTGAGTATTGATGCACAATATGGAGATAAATGTGATGTGTGATCAACATTAAGGATGATGTAATAATGATATGTAATGCAATAAATTCAAGATTAACATCTGCAATATCAAATTTTCCAATTTATTTTAAAAACCAACATGTTTAAATCTCCAAGCCAGTCACCAGGAGCTGCAGTTTAATTGTTTTCAGTGTTGTACCAAATTTCTTCTCCCTGACAGAATCTGACTCCTTCCTGTGCATACAAAGGAGCAATAATGATGCTATGCAAATGAAACTGAGATTTAACCCTTTTTTTTGTTGTTTTTTTGTAACGGGCCACATTACACATTTTTTCATTACACATGCTTTTACATTGCTGATAAACAATTACATCAGAGGTGTCCAAACTACAGCCCGTTGGCCAACTGCGGCCCGTGGTCCATTTTTAATTGGCCTGCAGCAAATTCTAAAGATATAATGGAATATAGCCACACATGAAACTTGCACTAGACTGTATTGTACTTCTCGGTTTTAACACTAGGTGGAGCTACTGTCTTGAACAAGGTAGCTTATCCACAAAACAAGGATAGTCAAATAAAATTATGCCGGGATTGTCCAAAAATGGCAGAACTAAATAAATATTCCAGACACGATGAAAAAATGAATATTTCTACATAAAAGTCAAGGGAAGTGTGTCTGTTTGATTTGCAATGAAACACTTGCAGCGATGAAAGAGTATAATGTATGTTGACACTATTAAACCAAACATCAGATATACACATCCTACACTGGTGCCAAGCGACAAAGTATAAAGTTGAGCAAATGGCAGCTAGCCTGCTAGCTTAACAACAGTATTTTCCTGTGCTAACACAATACAAGAAAATGCCACAATAGCCAGCTACTAGGTAGCTCAACTAATTACCCAACATGGGAAACCTTTCTCAGATGGGGACTTCATAAAGCGGTGCCTTATTAAAGTCGGAGGAATAATGTGCCCAGAAAAGATGCAGGAATTCAACAATGTGAGCATGTCCAGAAACACAGTTGTGCTGAGAATCGAAGACTTGTCCGTTAACTTAAAACATCACGTGTCAGATAAAGCTTGTGCTTTTGATTTTTACTCGACTGCATGTGATGAGAGCACAGATGCCACAGACATTGCACAGCTGTTTTTTTTTTGCGGGGAGTTGACGATAACTTTTGCGTTACGGAGTAGCTACTTGATCTTAGGAGTCTAAAGACCACAACAAAGGGTACGGACATTTTTGAAGCTGTGTCAAATGCAACTGATAAGATGGAACGTAAATGGAAATGTGTGGAGTTACAATGGATGGTGCTCCAGCTACGACAGGGGAGCGCAAAGGAATGGAAGTGAGGTTGTTAAATGCACTGTATCATCCACCAAGAAGCCCTCTGTGCCAAGACAGTCCAGCTTGAGGATGTGATGAACACTGTACGATGAGCACGAAAGCTGTGCCACAGAGAATTTCAAGCTTTTCTATCTGATGTCGATGCTGAATACCGGGACCTATTGTGGAATTTATTTTTTATTTTTTTATTTATTTATTTTTTTCTCCTCACCTATAGTGGGAACATTGTTGCAGCAACACTGTTCCCACTGTAGGTGAGTAAAAAATATATATATATTACACAGTATTCATGCATTAAGCTCCATTATTTAATAAATTCAGTCAATTAAAGTTATCTAAAATGAAAATTTTCTAACAAATGTTGATGTTACCAAGCCCAATAACTTATGTATATAATCAGCTTAAATATAGCCATCCCTTTTATGCTTATTTTTTTTTTACCACTTTATACAGGGCTGTGAAGGGGTATCACCATCCTGACTAGGAAGCAATCTGAGATTGCTGTTTTTAGAATGAACTGCCAACCATTTTCGTAACAAAAATATGAAAACCCATTAATGGAAAGTTTTGATGTGGGCTGTTTTTTTTTTTTCATTAAGCAAATTCAATTAGCAAGCATAATTTACCTACATTTGAATGATATTAGTAACTTTAATACACTAGAGGAGGCGATATACTTCACGTTTAGTGACTGGCCCAGTGCTTCGTATATTTTTCTGTATGTGGCCCTCAGTGAAAAAAGTTTGGACACCCCTGAATTATATAATTAACACATTTTTTTCAGTAGCCAAGTTTATGGCAGCACGTTTATTGTTCTATTTCACACTTTAGTGAAATAACAGATATTAGCTCTTCTTTCCCCCAATCTTTCAATTGACTTGTGGTCCTCAATGTTTTACATTTTAAACATTAACTCTAAATCCATTTGGTGGATCAGATTAGATCCATTATCTGGGCTGGTCCTGGACATGCGGTCAACGCAAATAATACTTTTTACGACACAATTTTTTTTTATACCTGTAAACAATATTTTGGTCTAAAATGTCATATATTTTCAGTGACATGTATAAAGGTTCCAAAAACCCTCATGGATAAGAAAAAGAGAGGAGGAGTTACCCTGCCCAGAGGAAGCACAGGGGTGTGGGTATACTCACAAGTCCCCGGCTGAGCGCCGTTATGTTGGAGTTTACACCGGGGGACGAGAGGGTCGCCTCCTTACGCCTACGGGTTGTAGGGGGATCTGACTGTTGTATGTGCATATGCACCGAACACCAGTTCAGAGTACTTGGCCTTCTTGGAGACCCTGAACAGAGTCCTGTATGGGGCTCCATAGTAGGGGATTCCATAGTCCTTCTGGGGGATTTCAATGTGCACGTGGGCAATGATGGAGATACCTGGAGAGGCGTGATTGGGAGGAACGGCCTCCCTGATCTAAGCCCGAGCGGGCATTTGTTATTGGACTGCTGTGCTAGTCATGGATTGTCTATAACCAATACCATGTTCGAACATAAGGAGGCTCATAAGTGTACTTGGTACCAGAGCACCCTAGGCCGAAGGTCTATGATCGATTTTGAAATCATATCATCTGATCTGAGGCCGCATGTTCTGGACACTCGGGTGAAGAGAAGGGCGGTGCTGTCAACTGATCACCATCTGGTGGTGAGTTAATAATAATAATATAATAATAATAATAAACTTTATTTTATAAAGCGCCTTTAAAGCAGCTTCTCAAAGCGCTGTACATAAAAACACAAATCACAGAATTAATAAAAGTTAATTAAAATGAATAAAACAACCGTAATAAAAAACAAATATAAAACAATCAAAAAGATATCAAGAATCAAAAGCGAGTCTAAAAAAGTGTGTCTTTAAAAGAGCTTTAAAAATGTCAAAGGACCGAGCTTCCCTGAGTTCAGGGGGAAGAGAGTTCCAAAGTGAAGGAGTGTAGACAGAAAAAGCCCTGTCACCCATAGACTTAAGGTGAGTTGGTGGAACCGTTAGTAGATTACTCTGTGAGGAGCGCAGTGTGCGATGTGGGGTGTACGGGGTTAATAGGTGAGTTAAATATTGTGGAGCCAATCCATGCAATGCCTTGTATGTTAACATCAAGATCTTAAAATCAACCCAGAACCTGACCGGGAGCCAGTGTAAGGACTTCAAAACAGATGTGATATGGTCATATTTCCTGCTTCCCGTCAGGATCCGGGCGGCAGAGTTCTGAACATACTGCAATTTGTTAATTGCAGTTTTAGAAACTCCAGCTAAAACGGCATTACAGTAATCCAACCGCGTGACAACGAAGGAATTAATCAGCTTTTCAGCGACAGATAAGTTTAGCATTGGTCTTAATCTGGCTATATTTCTGAGGTGAAAAAAGGAAGCTTTCACAGTGCTCTAAACAAAAAAATCAAAAGTGAGGTTAGTGTCAAAAATTACACCAAGGTTCCTCATCTTACTTTGGAACTCTAGAACAGAGCCATCAACAGATAGAGACAGTGGAGCCGCTTTGCGAATCTGATGACGGGAACCTATAAGCATGACCGCAGTTTTCCCGCTGTTCAGGCACAGAAAGTTATTCATCCCTGTTTTTATCTCAGAAATACAGCCAGAAAGATAACAAACATCAATGCTTTCACCAGATCTTGAGTGAATGTAGATTTGGGTATCGTCAGCATAAAAGTGATAATGGAGGCCAAGTGTTCGCAGCAGATGCCCAAGTGGAGATAGATAAATATTGAACAGTAGAGGGCCTAGAATTGAACCCTGAGGAACACCAGTGAGCACCGAGCAAGTGTCAGATCTAAAGCCACCCATAGAAATAAACTGGGAACGGTCAGTAAAATAGGATTTAAAACAGTTTAAAACTTTCCCGGACACACCTAAAACACTTTCTAAGCGGTTAAGTAAAAGACCATGATCCACGGTATCGAAGGCGGCTCTAAGGTCAAGAAGAGTAAGAAGTGAGGTAGCTCCAGAATCAGAGGCCATCAAAAGGTCATTTGTAACTTTGACCAACGCAGTTTCAGTGCTATGAAATTTACGAAAACCTGATTGAAGTGGTTCAAAGAGGTTATTGGTTGTAAGATGAGTACAGAGTTGAGAGGCGACAACACGCTCAAGTATTTTTGCCAAAAACGGAAGATTTGAAATGGGGCGAAAATTGTTAAAATCATCCACAGAAACATTTTCTCTCTTGGGGACAGGTGTAACAGCAGCAGTCTTCAGTACTGCTGGAACGACCCCAGTCTCCAGTGATTCATTTATAATACTGAGGATAGCAGGGCACCACACAGCAAAGCACGATTTAAACAGAATCATAGGAATTGGATCCAGCAGGCAAGTGGTAGATTTCATGCTGGATACCTCCCTAGTGAGAGCCTCAGAATCAAGCAGTGAAAAATGAGTAAAAGAAACAAGAGTGAACCCAGATGGATGAAGGAGTGGAGTGGCACAGTCAGGGTTAACAGTTTTTTAATTCTAAGATTTTCAATGTTCGTAAAGAAATTTCTGTAGAAAGGAATCACAGAGCTGCTGAGAAACAGGCAAAGTAGTAACAGTGTTTACTTGAAGCAATCTATTTATGGTTTGGAACAAGTGTCTGGGATTATTTTGATTATTTACAATAGCAACAGAGAAGTAGGAGGATCGTTCAGTCTCTAGTAGTGCATGATAATCCCCCAGCAGGTCCTTCCACGCTTGATAGTAGACACTCAGTCCGGTAAGGCGCCATTTTCGCTCCATTTTCCGACATACAGCCTTTCTAGAGTGCAGATTGTCATTATACCAGGGAGCAGAGCGGGTGAATGTGACCTTACGTGACTTTAGAGGAGCAAAAGTGTCAAGATTAGCAGCAAGAGTGGAATTTAGCTGCAGAACTTTCTCCTCCAGTGATGATGGATGAAGATCACTTAGGATGGAAACCACAGAATCGGAGAAGGCTGTCTGTTCGATAGACTTCCACTTCCGGAAGGTTACTGTTCGGATAGGAGGCTCACTTGAATGATACAGTTCAAGGTTAAAAAAGACAGCTGATGATCAGACAGTCCAATGTCAGTAGCTGAAAGCTCAGATACAAATGAGAATCACAAGAACCAGCGTATGACCCTTGTTATGAGTCGGGTCAGTTATAAACTGAGTGAAGTTAAAACAGTCAATTAGTGACAGAAAATCTTATTCCTGCTTCAGGGTCGCGGGGAACCTGGAGCCTATCCCAGGAAGCATCGGGCACAAGGCGGGGTACACTCGCAGGGCACAATCACATACATACTCACACACCCATTCATACACTATGGACAATTTACCAAGCTGCCAATCAACCTACCATGCAGGTCTTTGGACTGGGATAGGAAACCGGAGTACCCGGAGTACCCCCACAACACAGGGAGAACATGCACACACATGGCCCCGGCGGGACACGCACACACATGGCCCCGGCGGGAATCGAACCCCGGACCCTGGCGACCCTGGTGTGAGGCGAACGTGCTAACCACTAAGCCAGTGGAGCTCAGAAATAAAAAAAGAAATAAAAACTACAGACCAAACTATATAGAATGGCACCACCACATCGCACTCGCAATGGCTCTAAAGACAATGTTACTAAAAGAAACTCGCAGAATTAAAAATAAATAAATATAACTTAAAATAACAACGAAAACAAACCAAACGGTAACAGGAGTGGCAGCAAAACACGCCAGCATACCCTGTCACCGGAACCGGAAAAGTTGGATCAAGAGGTGGGGGAAGACTCTGGACAGACCTGGAAAGCTGAAACGGGTAGTGCGGCTGAACTGGGAACGTCTGGAGGAGGCCCCTGTCCGTGAGATCTTCAACTCACACCTCCGGCAGAATGCTTCTGGCATCCCTGTGGAGGTTGGGGACATTGAACCCGAGTGGGAAGCCATCTGACTGAAGAAGGAGGCCTTCCGGGATGTGTTATCCCGGGGGACTCCGGAGGCAGTTGCAAGCTACCGACAGGCCAGAAGGGCTGCAGCTTCTGCCATGAAAGAAGCAAAGCAGTAGATGTGGGAGAAGTTCGGAGAGGACATGGAGAAGGACTTTCGGTCGGCACCAAGGTGTTTCTGGAAAACCATCCGCCACCTCAGGAAGGGGAAAGGGGAACCATCCAAGCTGTGTACAGTAACGTTGACCTCAACTGAGGAAGTAATTGCACGGTGGAAGGAACACTTTGAGGAACTCCTGAATCCGACTCTATGGTAGAGGCAGAGGGGGAGGCTGATGGGGGATCATCGTCAATTTCCGTGGTGAAGGTTACTGAGGTAGTCAATCAACTACACAGTGGCAAAGCCCCGGGGATTTATGAGATCCGGCCAGAAATGCTGAAAGCTCTGGGTGTGGAGGGGATGTCTTGGATGACACGCCTCTCGAACATTGCATGGAAGTCGGGGACAGAGAGTGTGTGCCAATTATAGGGGTATCACACTTCTCAGCCTCCCTGGTACTACTCAAAGGTGCTGTAATGGAGGTACGACCAATAGTCGAACAAAGCGGGTTCTGTCCTGGTCGTGGAACAACGGACCAGCTCTTTACTCTCGCAAGGATCTTGGAGGGGGCCTGGGAGTACTACATGTGTTTTGTGGATCTGGAGAAGGCGTATGACCGGGTCCCCAGGGGTCTACTTAGGAGGTGCTGAGGGAGTATGGGGTGAAGGGTTCCCTTCTTAGGGCTATCCAAACGCTGTACACCCAAAACGAGAGTTGTGTCCGGATGCTTGGCAAAAAGTCGGACTTGCTCCAAGTTGGTCTCCTCCAGGGCTGCACTTTGTCACCAATCCTGTTTGTGATATTCATGGACAGGATATCGAGGCGTAGTCGTGTTGGGGAGGGGTTGCGGTTTGGTGACCTGAGGATCTCATCGCTGCTTTTTGCAAATGATGTGGTTCTGATGGCATCATCGGTCCTTGACCTCCAGCACTTACTGGATTGGTTTGCAGCCGAGTGTGAAGCAGCTGGGATGAGGATTAGCACCTCTAAATCTGAGGCCATGGCTCTCAGCAAGAAACCGAAGGAGTGCCTACTCCAGGTAAGGAATGAGAACATAACCCAAGTGAAGGAGTTCAAGTACCTTGGGGTCTTGTTCACGAGTGAGGGGACATTGGAATGAGAGATTGGCCGAAGAACCGGAGCAGCGGGAGAGGTATTGCAATCACTTTACCGTACCATTGTGACAAAAAGAGAGCTGAGCCGGAAGGTAAAACTCTCGACCTACTGGGCAATTTTCGTTCCTACACTCACCTATGGTCATGTAGGTTGGGTAGTGAACGAAAGAACTAGATCGCAGTTACAAGTGGCCGAAATGGGTTTTCTCAGGAGGGTGGCTGGCCTCTCCCTTAGAGATAGGGTGAGAAGCGCAGCTATTCGAGATGAACTCAGAGTAGAGCCGCTGCTCCTTTGGAAGGAGCCAGTTGAGGTGGTTCAGGCACCTGGTAAGGATGCCCCCTGGGCGCCTCTTTAGGGAGGTGTTCCAGGGACGTCCAGCTGGGAGGAGACCTCGGGGAAGACCCAGGACAAGGTGGAGAGACTATATTTCCACACTGGCCTGGGAATGCCTCGGGATCCCCCAGTCAGAGCTGTTTAATGTGGCTGGGGAAAGGGAAGTTTGGGATCCCTTGCTGGAGCTGCTACCCCTGCGACCCGATTACGGATAAGCGGTTGAGGATGGATGGATGGATGGATGTATAAAGCATATGTACAGTTACTTTTTTTTGTTGAGAAAAGTCACATTGAACTTAGCAATAATATCAGCTAGAATATTTATCTACAGCTGCAGAGAGTCTTACAGATTAATGAAGACTGCATTTTTGTAAGATACTTTTGTTTAGTGGTAAATATGACTTGGTTGACATAGTTTTGTATCCATACTGTATTTAGTAACCAGTTGATCTGCATTACACATTCATAAGATTGTTATTGTGTATAAAGTAAATGTACAGATTTTTAATTGTGTATTTCCTGTGTAACAGTGATCCCACAGGCAGTACTGAATGTATCTCCACAGCGCTGGCTTACTGAAGGAGACTCAGTGACTCTAAGCTGTGAGATTACAGAGTCCTCTACAAACTGGACATTCAGCTGGCACACAGTTTATCCCTACAGAATAATAAGAGACCATGATGGTGATATTGTCTATGGAGACTCCTACACTATCAGTCCTGCTGCTGTTAATCACACAGGAGTTTATATGTGCAGAGCAGAGTCAGGAGAACGAGATGGTCGCATATATTACAGCAACAAACAGCCACTTTGGATCACTGGTGAGGAAAAATAACAACAATAGTGTAATGATGGATTGTTGAAGATAGTGTATGTGTAAATGAAATAGTAGAATAGACCTAAGCACTGGTAGAGGATTATTCTCATTCAAATAGCACTTTTTAATTAAACGAGGTGTAAATGTGTTCAGTGTAAGTTATGTCATGAAAACACAATCATAATAACACATGTGAATTATAATGTTCTGTGTTGAAGGTGAATCTCCTCCAGTCTCTCTGATCATCAATCCCAACAGAACTCAACACTTTACTACTGAGTCTCTCTCACTGAGCTGTGAGGACCAGAGTAACTCTACTGGATGGACAGTGAGACGATACATAGACAGTACAACAGAGTTAAAATGTTGGACATCAGTTACAGGATGTACATGTGTAATCGGCTTCCTCTACAAACCCTTCACTGGAGTTTACTGGTGTGAGTCTGAATCTGGAGAAAACAGTAATCCTGTCAACATCACAGTGCATGGTGAGTCTTCATGTAGTGTGTTTATTGTTAAAGGAAAAGGGAAATGTTTCATTACAGAATATTCAGAACTCTGAGTTTCTAACTGGGAGAACTGTTCCACAAGACACACTGAACTGGTTTATCTCAGTAATGTTTTGAAAGTTCTGATTGTTTTGTCATTTTAATATTACCTGAACACAGCAACAGAACGGCACAGTGGAGTTTCTCTCATGAGCTGAATCAGCTACGGTAGAGCAGGTAAAACACTGAATGAGGCTGTAATGTGACTCTACACAACTCTAGTTATACACTCCTAAAGAGTTTTCATCCAATTCAACACCATAAACACAATAACACTAATGAGTTTCACACTGAAATCAAGTAGTGTTGATCAGAGTTTGTTCAAATAACTGCAGTCGCTGTAACTTTCAGTCAGTATTGGCTTTATGTTATATTACAGATAAATTAGTTTATTATAGAATTACACCTTAAACTAGGGATAACATGTCAGTGTCTGGATAAAGAAATATTCATGTTGTAATCCTTTTTGCTGTACATGTGATTTTCTGTGTTCTAGATGGTGATGTGATCCTGGAGAGTCCTGTCCATCCTGTGACTGAGGGACATCCTCTGACTCTACGCTGTTTATATCGCAAGACAAAGTCCTCAATCCTCCGAGCTGATTTCTATAAAGATGGATCAGTTCTCCAGACACAGACTACAGGAGAGATGATCATCTATAACGTCTCAAAGTCAGATGAAGGTTTCTACCACTGTAAACACCCAGAGAGAGGAGAGTCACCGAAAAGCTGGGTCCCAGTCAGAGGTGAGAAATCATTTCAATATTCATTTAAATACAACTGTGTTGAACTCAGTATCTTCATATAATGTGATTGTCACGAAATCCATGTAAAGAAAGTTTAGAATGGATACAATCGTGGATTGTATCCTTACAAGCTCTATAGAATAGTGTGATCGAAATAACAGGCAAGGTGTCAGGCGATCAACATACATGCATAAACGAGGCAAGGCAAGATCAAAACTCAGCAAGGCAAAACACGAGACTAAGCAGCTGAATGTTTACTTCACAAAATCTTTGACCGTTGACAGGAACTTGGCTTGAGAGGTCGTCTCTTCAAACGCTGACAGGAACTGGGCTTGAGAGGCCGCCTCTTCTTTGTAATCCTTTTTGCTGGGTCTCAGTCAGAGGTGACAAATTATTTAAATATTCATTTAAATAATTAAAACTGACTCAATTTGTTGAACTCAGTATCTTTACATAATGTAATCTATAGTGCTTAGTTTATGTAAGTACATGTACAGGATGGTATTTGTTCACGAGTGAACATCGATTTATTTCTACTGCAGTTTGAGTAAAACATACAAACAGTTCATCATGAATAAAGTGTTAATATAGTGATTATTTTATTCAGTGTCAGGTACATCAGGTGTAGAAACTCCATTCTCAGTGCTCATGCTGATCAGTATTATAGTGACGGCCTCTCTGCTGGTGACCATCATTCTGCTGGTGACCATCATTCTGCTGGTCAAATGTTACAGAGCTCGAGGTAAGAACTTTTTCAGTACGTTTCACATAATGAACAAACTAACTTTAATTACTGCCAAAAAAATATTTTCACTTAAAAAAAGGTAGAAATCATTGGACTCACTCTTGGCATTCAAAAAAATTAAAACATTTTGAAGTTACTGAAGACGAGTGAATGAATGATGTTGGTTTTCTAACACATCTGAGACACTGGCACTTAAATGCAGTTCGGTTTATTTTCTGTCATAAACACCTGGAGTAAAATTGTAATGAAACAAATGACCTTCTTCATTTCTTTAACAGCTCACACTGGTGAATACAGAATCCAGAACACAGTCATAGAGGAGTGAGAAAACTTCATCTATAAAAAGAGGATCCGTTTAATGTAGAAATCATTTCATCATTCCTTTAGAGTCATTTTGTGGATTTTAAATAATACTGATCTGTCACTTTAACATCATGCTGTTTGTAGCTCCGCATCTTACACACACTCATCTTTCTGACTGGATTTGTTTATCTGAAGCCTGCAAACCTCCTCATGAGGTGAAAGTGAACATGTGTTTAGTCTCTAATAAAGCCTACATGTTGCTAATGCAAAAACACGTGTGAAATAAATGTGTCTGCTATTGGAGTGAGTTTAATCCCAACATGGTGACCTGCACATTACAACCTCAAAATGTTTTATGTTACATCACTGATTGTCACGATTTGAGGTTGAGGCAGAAGCAATTGCAGATATTAACATTTATTTAAACAAACGTACAACAAAACAATGACACGAAGACAGCATGGCATAACACTGTGGCATGAAACAAAACACGGACATAAAAGACAAATTCTAAGACAGAGGTGGCCAACCTTATCCGGAAAGAGCCGCTGTGGGTGCAGGTTTTCATTCCAACCAATCAGAAGCCACACCTGAATCTATTGAAAGCCAAAATCAACTGACTGAACAGGTGGAATCAGGTGTGACTCCTGCGTGGTTGTAATGAAAACCTGCATCCATAGCAGCTCTTTCCAGATAAGGTTGGCCACCCCTGGTCTAAAACAACGAAAAACAAGGAAACAGTGCAGACAATGACTATAAATACCCATGAGTGCTCCTTAACTAAACGTGAATCAGATGCAGGTCGTCATGTGACAGGCAGTGGCTGATGGGAACTGGAATCCAGAGATTCATAATACATGACAGAACCCTCCCCCAAGGGCGCTACTCCCGGCACACACAAAAATATACGTCCTGCATCTGGTGGTCCTGGCCCCCTGGGCAAAAAGGCCTCAGCAAAACCAGGAGGCCGAGCGGCTTTCACAACAGCACAGGGAGGCAAAGGGCTGTCCTCAGCAGAACATGAAAGCAGGGCAACGTGCTGGCAGAGCATGAAAGTGGGGTGACGTCCTTGGCAGAGCATGAAAGCGGGGCAACTTCCTCCACAGGACAGGAGAGGGGAGCGAGGTTCTCCACGAGGCTCAAGGGGGGGCGAAATTCTCTGCGAGGCCAGGGAGAGGAGTAAAGTTCTCCGTGAGGCCCATGGGAGGAACGATGCTCTCCGCGGAGCATGAGGGGGGAACGATGTCCTCTGTGGAACAGGAAGGGGGAGCAACATACTGAGTGCAGCAAAGAAAAGGAGCATTATAACTTATTTACATATCCTATGCACACAGCATTCTAATTTACTCTCATAGTTAATCTAATTTACATGAAACACTCCCTGATTTATAAAACTGTAAAAGTAGAGCGCCAATAAAAGGAAATAATTTACAGACTACAGAATTCCATGATCTGAGGAAGTTAATATTTATTTCAGTGAAGCTGAGTTAGAGATGTGTCTCAAGTGGTTGATAAATGATGTTGGTAAATGGCGCACTCATATAGCGCTTTAATCCAAAGCGCTTTACACTGTGCCTCAGTCACCCATTCACACACAAACACACACACACACACACACACACACACACCCCGATGGGAGCAGAGCTGCGATGCAAGGCGTTAACTTGCCAGCGAGAACAACTTGGGGTTCAGTGTCTTGTCCAAGAACACTTCGGCATGTGGAGTCTCCCGGGCCGGGAATCAAACCGCCCGGCGGCTGCAAAAACAATAGTTTATAATGATAAAATAATATTAACTGTACATTAAAAGCTGTACAGGAGCTCAGTCATTTTTATATTCTGCATTTATTTTGTGTGTACGGATGTGGAAGCTAACTGCACAGGCTGAAAATAAAACAAAGCAGATAAATAAACCATTTATATATTTTATTTCCTAACACTTTATTCTTAATCTACATTTGATGGAGAAACATTGAAAGTTGAAACCTTTACAGAAAATAAAATATACTGCTTATGTATCTAGTTATTGCCAATAAAATAGCTTTCATTATTAAATCTGAGCCGAATTAAAACATTTTATAAAAAAAATATATTTTTAAATTATTATTATTATTATTATTATTATTATTATTATTCTCAATGTAATATTTGGGAAAGGGAAGGGAGGGGATAAAATGTAAATGAATCACATGCATGAATATGAATCACATGAAAATGTAAATGAATCACATGCATATGAATCACATGTAAATGAATCACACGCATGAATATGAATTACATGAAAATGAATCATATGTAAATGAATCATATGAAAATGAATAAATAAACAAAGGCAAATAAAAATACAAATAAATAAATAAATAAATAATAAAAAATATATTTAAAATGAAAACTGAGAATGTATTTGAGTAAATGAGATGTGAAGATCAGTTACAGGAGTGATGATGGATCCTGACAGGATTAGACCACTTTAGCACGGAGGATCATCACAGTGAGAGCGACAGTAAAACATTTACATTTACTAATAATTCATTTTAACTTAACATAAATGCCAGATAACAACACTGTTTTCATTTTTATTAAGAAATAAAAGTCAGTTTTATATTAGATTTGATTAACAGGACAGATAATCAGTGGTGCTGAATTTTTACCTCCATCATTGGGACAGGGGCTGAAGTATGGATAAAGTTTTTCAGTGGAAGTCTGACCAGTGAAAGAGTAGATATGAGATTTTACATCAACATCATAGAAGGAGATCAGACCCTCCTCATAATCCACAAACACCCCCACCTTCTGAGGAGCCTGTTTCAAGGAGAGGGAGACAGAGGGAGAGTCCAGAGCATAATATTCAGTCTTATTCCTCAGAAACACACTCCACTGTCCATTTTCAGGACTGTATGTAATCTCCCCTTTCCTGTTAATGGACTCTCGGACCACTCCTAAATCCCAGTCAGTCTTCTCTCTGACCTGCACCTCATAGTAAAATCTCCCTGAGGAGAATCCCTCCTTTCCCAAAACCTCAACATAATAATTAAACCTCTCTGGGTTATCAGGGAGATCCTGTTCTGTGTCTCCACATGTAACTTGTTTCCCATCATCAGACAGGATGAGATAAGGATTCGCTGTATCAGGATCCAGAGTCACATCCACTGAGAGACAGAAACACAGCGTACATCAGTTTTATCATTGCACAGTGTGTAACAGTGAAGAAATATAGATTTAGTCATGTGATCAGTAAGAGCTCACAAACCTGCATACTGCTGAATTCTCTTCAGTTCTGTTTGGAAAATATTATACGATATTATTTGCTATTACATTTTTATTTGGTGAGATTAAATTCTTGATTATTATGAATTACATATAAATAAAAATACTGTAACAATAAAACCAAAACACAAAAAAAGTAGTGTTAAAAACATGTATCTCTGTTATAAGAATCTTTAGAAATTTCACCAAAATGAATTTATTCTTAGACTGAATTGTCTTTGACCAAATACTGACCAGTTTCATCAAGCTTCTCCATTTCCTCACTGAGAGTTTCCTGAAGCTGAGACAGAGCTCTCCTCAGAGTCTCCAGACTCAGATGAGAGTTAATTGTGACGTCAGTCCAGTCCTGGGTGTGTGGAGGGCTGCACAGTGACGGGTAAATCTACAGTACAGCAGGAGAGAGGAGAAATCCCTCAGCATGGGGACTGCTGTCCTGTCATGTGCTGCATTGCTATTGAGAAACAGAGGGACTCTGACCTGTAGGAGGTGGAGGTGATCCTCAGTGTGTGAGATCTGCTCCAGCTCGGTGTTTCTCCTCTTTAGCTCAGTGATTTCCTGCTCCAGATCTTTAATCAACTCTTCAGCCTGCTTCTCTTCTGCTTTCTGCTTCTCCTCCATCACCTTAAGCAGCTCAGCCTGGCGTCTCTCAATGCAGCGCATCAGAGCACTGAAGATCTCCACACCGTCTGCTTTCTCCTTCTCTGTGTTTTTCTAACAGGAGACACATAGAGCTAAATTATTTTATTTCATATGATTATATCATGATTCTCCTAATGTGTTTTTATAAAGACGTTATTGTGTAGGTTAGTTAAGAGACTCACTTTATTGCGTTCTACAGAGTGTTTGATATCCTCAATCTTCTTCAGTCGCTCCTGGATCATCTGCTGAACTTCTGCTCGTGTCTTCTCCAACTCAGTCTGAGAAATATATGTATGTATAAACTCATTAAAAAATTAAAGGTGATATTTGTGTTAAATATGCATCATTAATTTTCAGTCTCTCACCTTCTTCTCTCCACTCTCCTCCTCTATAGGAACAGTGTTGTGAGTTTTGTGGTCTCCCTCAGTACAGAACTGACACACACACGTCTGGTCGTCTCTACAGAACAGCTCCAGGGGTCTCTCATGTTTCTGGCAGATGTAGTTCTCCAGGTTCTCCACAGGCTCCATCAGTTTGTGCTTCATGAATGAAGAAACTCTCTCATGAGGTTCCAGGTGAGTCTTGCAGTAAGAGGCCATACAGATCAGACAGGATTTCATGGCTACACATTTTTTTTCACAGCAGACGTCACAGAGCACCAGAGACTGGTTCGGTTTTTCTGCAGCACTGCTGGATTTCACCTGAACTGACTTCCTAAACGAAGCAGCAAGTCCAGAGATGAACGTATTCACACGTAGTTCAGGGCTCTGTCCTCTGCAGGTGTAGTTACCACTGAGAGAGTGTCTAACAAACCAGATACTGATCTACTGCATTGTGCTGTCTGTATAGACATAGAGTGTGTTATTGCTATACAAGTTGTATATCCACTCAGTGTATGAGTGTGCATAAAGTCTGACGTTATTCCTACACAAGCTGTATGTCCACTCAGTGTCTCCTCCTCCCTGTATGTCACATCTGAATGTAACAGTCTCTCCTCTGTACACATGTGTATCAGACTTTATGGACACCACAGCTTTAGGACTCCCTGTAAAAACATTCTAGTGTTAATAAATTATATATAAAGTAAACACCAAGTGTACAGAGGTGAACAGAGTCATTTAACACATATTGTTGCTCAGTCTTTTGTAATTTCATCACACTATTCAAAAATCATCAGTAAAATCAAATTGCAAAATCAGCAGTTGTATTTTTTTTACACAATTACAGCCATCTTTGTGTTGAATGATTTCCTCCAGGAATTATGTCCTGCACTCTCAGAAAGGATGTAATATCCTGCAGACTTTTTGGGTTATTACTATTCCATTACTATTTCATTTTGTGTTAAATTATCCAATGAATGTGTTTAAAAAAAAAAGAAAATAAAAACCCTACAAAAGAGTGTCACGGTTCCCCCTTGAAGCAGCATGCTCTCGCGTGGTTGCGCATGCGTGTTGCGACTTTTGAACATGTGCTCTTTGTTTTCGTTTCTGTCAATGGCTGGGGGGCACGTGTTTTGTTTATGTTCGTCAATACCCCGCCCCGTGTCTGTCATAGGTTGTATCCCCACGTGTGTCTGTATTGCTTTCACCTGAAATCTGTTTAAGTTAATTCATGTCGGTTTATATACCACGTGCCGTACTACACACGGCGCGGTTAATTAAACACAGTAAACTTAGTCCCTTGTTAGTTATAGTTCACGCTGGGGTATCCGCTCCCAGATCATAGTCATAGTTCACGTTCATGTTTAGGTTTATGTTTCTTTCTCGACCCTGTTTCCCGTGCCTCGTTATTGATATCTGCCTTGCCCCAAATCTATGCCTGTTTGCCGTTCGCCTGACCTTCGCCTGTTTTCTGGATTATGCCTTTGGATTACGTTTTGGATTTGTCTGCCTCTTGTAAATAAACTACACTCGTTCTTAAATGTGCTTACCTCCTTCCTTCTTCCGCTCCGTCACGAGTTGTGACAGAATTAACCGCCTTAATCATTGAGGTAGCACGAGAACGGCGAGGATGCCGAACCCAAAACCGCACGCCCAAGATTCCCGCCTTGGATTCCATGAGCTTCGCACAGAGGTATTCCGTGGACATGCCGGAGCTGTATGATGGCTACCTTTACCCGGATGAATTTTTGATGGACTGTCAGCATTATTTCTCCAGCCTATGTGACCCAAAGCCGACGGAAGGACGATTCGTTCTGTTTATCATGTCTCGCCTTGTTGGCCCAGCTCGCACATGGGCACAGCGAGTGGCAGCCAAGGAATCCCGGGTGCGGGAGGATATTTGGCAGTTTTTGGAAGTGTTTTTGAAGGAGTTTGGAGAACCAGGACAGAACTATGATCAGTTGCTGGAGGATGTGAACGTAGCGGAGCGCCCATTCCACAGGTATTATGGGCAGGTGAGCACTCCAGAGGAGATGGACATGACCTCCACCGCTCATCCAGGGAAGCGAGTTCCGCTCATCTCCAAGTTTCCAGACCAAGCTAAGTCTCCAGCCCCTGCCATGCCTCAGGTCCATGTCCCGGTCCAGACCAAGCCACAAGTCCAAGTTACCGTGCATCCTGCTAAGCAGAATCCAGTTATCTCCAAGTCTGACGACCCAATTCACAAAGTTCCGCTCACAGCCAAGTTCCAAGTTCAAGCTCCAGTCATAGCCAAGCCTCTGGTTCCAGTTGTAATCACGCAGAGCAAGAAGGAAATGGTGGAAAAAATTAGCAGAATGCAGTTGGAGTTGGAGAGTTTGAGCAGCACTCTGTCTGAAATGGAGAAGAAATGCATCGAAGCTACTAAAGAATGCTCATCCGTGGAGTTGCAACTACAGGAAACACAGGTTTTGCTGCAAGAGGAGACACTCCGGAAATGGGTTCTGAGCATTCGGCTCTGTCGACTAGAGGACGAACGAAATCAACTAAATCAGCTTCTGGAGGAGGAGAAGGATAAAAGGAAAAGTACAGAGACCCAGCTTCACCAAGTCCAGACTCAGTCACAAGCTCATGACGCCCAAGTCCAGACACAGTCTCAAGCTCACAGCGTCCAAGTACAGACTCAGTCTCAAGCTCACAGCATCCAAGTCCAGACTCAGTCTCAAGCTCACAGCGTCCAAGTCCAGACTCAGTCTCAAGCTCACGATGCCCAAGTCCAGACACAGTCTCAAGCTCACAGCGTCCAGGTCCAGACTCAGTCTCAAGCTCACGACGCCCAAGTCCAGACAGTCTCAAGCTCACAGCGTCCAAGTTCAGACACAGTCTCAAGCTCACAGCGTCCAGGTCCAGACTCAGTCTCAAGCTCACGACGCCCAAGTCCAGACTCAGTCGCAAGCTCACAGCGTCCAGGTCCAGACTCAGTCGCAAGCTCACAGTGTCCAAGTCCAGACTCAGTCTCAAGCTCATGACATCCCAGTCACAGCCAAGCCTCACGTCCCCTTGGTTATCGCTCAGAGTAAAAAGGAGTCACGTCGACGGGAGGGGGAATCTGGGGTCGGGACTGAGACCGGCTCCCACCCTCCCTCCCCGTTTTTGATGCTCGCTCAGCCTCCCTGCTCTGCTGAGGACGCCGCTCAGCCTCCCTGCTCTGCTGAGGACGCCGCTCAGCCTCCCTGCTCTGCTGAGGACGCCGCTCAGCCTCCATGTCCGGCTGAGGATGTCGCTCGGCCTTCCTGCTCTGCTGTGGACGTCGCTCGGCATTCCTGCTCGACTGTGGACGTCGCTCGGCCTTCCTGCTCGGCTGTGGACGTCGATCGGCCTTCCTGCTCGGCTGAGGTCGTCGCTCCACCTTCCTGTTTGGCTGAGGTCGTCGCTCCGCCATCCTGCTTCGCTGGGGACGTCGCTCTGCATCCATGCTCTGCGGAAGACGTTGCTCCTTGTGTCGCTCCCCCTTCCTGCTCCACGGAGGACATCGCTCCACCCCTGGGCTCAGCGGAGGGCATCGTTCCTCCCTTGAGCCTCACGGAAAACTTTGCTCCTTCCCCTGGCCTCGCGGAGAACCTCTCTCCCCCCTGGAGCCTCGCGGAGAACCTCGCTCCCCCCTGGAGCCTCGCGGAGAACCTCGCTCCCCCCTGGAGCCTCGCGGAGAACCTCGCTTCCCCCTTGAGCCTCGCAATGAACTTTGCTCTGCGTCCCTACATCGACAGAAACATCATGCGGTTTCTCGCTCTGCTTGGGACTTTCAGCCCAGGGGCCCGGGGCTGCCGGTGATATGGGATGTTTTATGGCACTCCAGGAGGAGTGCCTTTGGGGGGATTCTGTCACGGTTCCCCCTTGAAGCAGCATGCTCTTGCGTGGTTGCGCATGCGTGTTGCGACTTTTGAACATGTGCTCTTTGTTTTCGTTTCTGTCAATGGCTGGGAGGGCACGTGTGTTTTGTTTATGTTCGTCAATACCCCGCCCCGTGTCTGTCATAGGTTGTATCCCCACGTGTGTCTGTATTGCTTTCACCTGAAATCTGTTTAAGTTAATTCATGTCGGTTTATATACCACGCGCCGTACTACACACGGCGTGGTTAATTAAACACAGTAAACTTAGTCCCTTGTTAGTTATAGTTCACGCTGGGTTATCCGCTCCCAGATCTTAGTCCTAGTTCACGTTCATGTTCAGGTTTATGTTTGTTTCTCAACCCTGTTTCCCGTGCCTCGTTATTGATATCTGCCTTGCCCCAAATCTATGCCTGTTTGCCGTTCGCCTGACCTTCGCCTGTTTTCTGGATTATGCCTTTGCATTACATTTTGGATTTTTCTGCCTCTTGTAAATAAACTACACTCGTTCTTAAGTGCGCTTACCTCCTTCCTTCTTCCGCTCCGTCACGACTTGTGACAAAGAGTGAGCAAAATGTATTAAATTATCGTCTAATCAAGTTGTGAACTGCAGTGCTGACGTCAACATCCAAATCTTAACTCGCCAGCGGATTTTCACAGCGGATGTGTGAAACAAATAAGAAACTTTTAGCAGTTGATATGCTGGATAAATTTAACTCCAGATCGAACCAGGCCATTCACCTCTGACCTCACTCATCATCAAGGCATTTATTTGTCTTTGTTTGTTTAATCTATAGTGCATGTGTTTGTTTGTGTGTGTGTGTGTGTGTGCGTGTGCGTGTGCGTGTGTGTGTGTGTGTGTGTGTGTGTGAAAATCCAAGGAGATTTCAGAAATTTCAGACATCTTATTAATGATTTTAGGAAATATGCTGCTGCCGCATGATTGGCTGATTGGAAACGTGCATGAATGAGCAGGTGTACTATTATTTATTATCTAATGCAAATGATTTTAATACTGAAAAACTGAAACACAGGTTTATAGGTTTTATAGTGCAAAACTTAAAATTATGGAAACAGTATCAACTAAAGTGCAGAAGTGACACATGCAAACATTCTCTCTCTCTCTCTCTCTGCGCATGTGCGGTGGAAGAGTGAGAATGGTGGGTGGAGGACGCGAGAGTGGTTCGGCGTTTTGCCAAAAGTTGTTTGCCAGTCTAGCTATTGGTTTATCAATGGTTGGTGAAAACTTGAGAGTTGGTGAGGGTGAGCGGGACGCCATGGCCTCCGAGGCCGGAGGGGAGATGCTGTCTCTCCGCCATGGCGTCAGGTGTGTGCCGGCAAATAGAGAACAGGTGGAGGAGGTTCTGCTAGCGGTGGGAGAGCGGATCGGGTGTGAAAACATCCACTCCGCCTCCCGAACGGACAAGGCTGTGGTGATCTTCCTAAAGAAAGAAATACTCGTCAACATTCTGTGTAAAAGTATAATAGAGCTAAACGATGACCTGTTGGACATTACCCCCCTTTCTACTCCTGCGGAAAGGGTAGGGATTTCCAATGGGCCCGCCTACGTAAAAGACGAGGCAATAGCGAAGGAGCTGATCCGATTCTGCAAGTTCGCCGGCCCCATGTCCGATCTCCCGCTCGGTTGCACCAGCAACTGCAGCAGCACGGAGACAGCCAGAAGAAGCTCACTGGAGAACAAGAACCCAGAGCAGTGGGTGGTAACATCTCACAGAGGTCACAGCAGGAAGAGGTCAGTGAGGTACACGCCACCAGGGCGATCGCAGTACCCAGTGATAGCATTGACACCTGTGCCCATACCAGCAACAATAATGACACCCGTGCCCATACCAGCAACCGTACCGACACCCGTGCCCATACCCGCATCAATTCCGACACCCGTGCCCATACCAGCAACCGCACCGACACCCGTGTCGGAACCCGTTTAGGAATTTTTTTTATTACCGGAGAATCTCTTTGAGGCAGGTCTGGTGGGGTTCTTTTGTCTTTGATCTTCTCTCTTTCCCTCTTCTTCTCCCTCTTTTCCACCATTCTCCCTTTTGTTTTTCCAATAGTGTATATATGTAACTGTACCGAAGAACTTGAAGTTAATAAAGTTGTGTTGTTAAAAAAAAAAAAAAATATATATATATATATATATATATATATATATATATTTTTTTTTCTCTTTTTTTTTTTTCTCTCTCTCTCTCTTTTTCCTTTCTCTCTCTCTCTCTCTCTCTCTCTCTCTGTAAGAACACAGGAAGTTGAGACTTTAACACACACCTCTGCTCTGTCAGTCAGTCAGTCATTAGAGAGACAGGATGGAGTTCAGTCCACTTGCTGTGATGCTCTGTGAGTAAATGTTCTCTTTGTGTCTTCATTAGAGTGAGTAGTGGGGTATAAAGTTGTTCATCTGCAGTCTGAATGTCCTGAGTGATGAGTTTATTGTCTGATTAGGACATTGTGTGTACTTCAGCATGCCATTTGTTCATTAGCATAGATAATATAATTTAAAGTAGCTGGCTAGCTGCTAAGGAGCTACTCTACTGATGTCCTATGTGATGAGGACAAACTCCATGTAGACTTGCTTAAAATTGGCATAGAATAAAAACAGGATGAAAAGAGGTGAATATAATCTAATAGTACATATTAAGTACATTGTTTAATGTGACATTTCGCATTTAGCTATTAGCATTGAGACTGGTACTTAAAAATAAATGTAGACCTATGTGCTGCACATATGTACAAAAAAACAGAAGCTGATGCAGTTTCACACCACAAATAGAACAAAACCACATTTTCACACCTCTTGAAATAGTGATGATGTATGTGACATATTCACACTATAATTAATCTGGGCAGCGTTCATCACCTAGAGACAGAAACAAAACTGTTTGTACTCTCTCTCTCTCTCTCTCTCTCTCTCTCTCTCTCTCTCTCTCTTCTTTCTCTCCCTTTCTCTCTCTCCTTTTCTCTCTCTCTCTCTCTCTCTCTCTCTCTCTCTCTCTATCTCTCTCTCTGTAAGAACACAGGAAGTTGAGACTTTAACACACACCACTGCTCTGTCAGTCAGTCAGTCGTTAGAGAGACAGGATGGAGTTCAGTCCACTCGCTGTGATGCTCTGTGAGTAAATGTTCTCTTTGTGTCTTCATTAGAGTGAGTGGTGGGGTATAAAGTTGGTCATCTGCAGTCTGAATGTCCTGAGTGATGAGTTTATTGCGTGATTAGTACATTGTGTGTACTTCAGCATGACTGCTCAGGTGGATCAGTGGATCCATATCTGTTATGAGAAGGGTTTAGTTTGATGTGTAACTATGGAACTATGATGTGGAAGTCAGGGTTGTGAATAACTGAAATGTCTTTAGCTGCTGTGGTGAGACTCTGGTGGAGTTTCCTGTACACAGAAAGATTTAACAGAACCATGTTAGTGTTAACTAGACTTACTGAGAAAATGCCTTGTAACGTATAGGAAACTTTTTGTCACTTTTATCACACACACAAAACACACACACACACACACACACACACACACACACACACACACACACACACACACACACACACACACACAGGGCATGGCAGTGACACTGTTACACGCCTGAGTTGGCTCTTGTGGTTTTACTTTTTTTTTTTAATTCAGGGATGTGAGCTCAGCAGTAAAAAAAGGGGGGAAGAGGTATAAAGGGAGATGTGTGAGAGATGTTTTACTAATACAGTGCGTGGTAAATGGTAAATGGTGCACTTATATAGTGCTTTTATCCAACGCGCTTTACACATTGTCTCATTCACCCATTCTCACACACACACACACACACACACACACACAAACACTCACACACACACACACACTCACACACACACACACACACACACAGTGATAGCAGAGCTGCCATGCAAGGCGCTAACTTGCCATCAGGAGTAACTTAGGGTTCAGTGTCTTGCCCAAGGACACTTTGGTATGTGGAGTCATGTGGGCCAGGAATCGAACCACCAACCCCACGATTAGTGGACAACCCGCTCTACCACCTGAACCACAGCCGCCCAAGTAGTGCTCATAAATTTACACACCCCTTGCAGAATCTGCAAAATGTTAATAACAAATAAGTGGAATCATAATAGCATTGTGTATTTATTTTTTTTTTAGTCCTGCACTGAATATGCTACTTCACAGATGTTCACATATAGTCCACAATACACAGTAATAACTTAATTTACACAGATGACAAAGTTCAAAGGTTTGCAAACATATGATTGTTACTACTGTGTGTTTTTACCTGGATGATCAACAACGGTTGGTCACCTATCCATCTATTTTCATGATAGATCTTCCATCATTACAAGGGAACACTATCATTACAGTGATTATAGACCAGTTCTCGAAATCTCAGCACCTCCTGGGTGTCACAGTCAGTCTCACTTCTCTCATGTAGCAGTCCAGGTGATTAAAATTATTTTGCTCGTCACTGTTGATTGTGATAATCTTCATTTACTACTCTTTGCACATTTGGCGAATCCACAATAAATGGTCCAATAAAATTCCTGTAAAATAAGAAACTTTTTGTTACTTTTATAACACACACACACACACACACACACACACACACACACACACACACACGGCACTGAGGCCTGAGTTGGCTCTTGTGGTTTCACTTCTTTTTTTAAGCTCAGCGGTAAAAAAAAAGGGGAAGAGGTATAAAGGGAGATGTGTGATAGATGTTTTACTAATAAAGTCGTGCTCGTAAATTTACATACCCCTTTCAGAATCTGCAAAATGTTAAAAATAAAAAACAAAGAGGTCTCATAAAAATTGCATTCAGGTTATTTATTTAGTACTGCCCTGAATAAACTACAGTAGGGGACATAAGTACTGAACGTGTCAACATTTTTTTCAGTTAATATATTTCCCATGAGGCTATTCACATGAGACTTTTAACTGGTACCATCCTCACTATTCTCAATGATCTTTAGGCTGCACTATGTAGGGCTATCCTCAGCAGGAGCATGTAACTTCTAATTGGTGAGAACTCCAACCAGAAGTAGGGCATCAGGATGGATCAGGAAGGTCCGGAGAGCGGATGGCGTCAGGAATACTGGTGTCTCAGGAGTATCATGTGTAGCTCGACAGAAAAAGAGAGGGAACAAGAGAAATATTTCTGAGATGAAAGAAGGCTATCCAAGTAATATTGGAATTTTTGATATTGCAGATGTTAATCTTGATTTTATTGCATTACATATCATTATTGCATCATCCTAAATGTTTATTACACATCACAGTTTTTCTCCATACTGTGCATCAATACTCACCACAATTACAATTACACACTCACCTGATACAGTCAGAGTAACAGCATC
The DNA here is from genome assembly GCA_012411365.1 of Ameiurus melas. Classification (NCBI taxonomy): domain Eukaryota; kingdom Metazoa; phylum Chordata; class Actinopteri; order Siluriformes; family Ictaluridae; genus Ameiurus; species Ameiurus melas. The sequence goes on from CM022756.1 coordinate 3,887,811, forward strand.
ACTGATCTCTGAGCTCTGAGAGTCTCTACTCTGTCCTCTGCAGGTGAAGTCACCACTGAGAGAGTCTCTAACAAACCTCATACTGATCTCCTGCATTGTGCTGTCTGTATAGAACATGGCTATCTGACATGTAGGATCTGTCAAAGTGGAGTGTGTCATTATCCCAATAACAGCTGTAAATCCAGTCTCACTAGATAATCATCTAATCTAATCTGTCTGATACTCCCATATATTCATTATGATTCTGCCCACGCTGCATTAGCATAATATTTTGGCTGAAAATGAGTCACACGTTAGGATTCCTGAAAAATTAGTAATACATTGTGAGGGAGCGTTTGCTCTGGGAAACACAATGAACATTCTAGCATGGTAAAGACCTGGGTGAAAGGTTTTGTGATTAGGACATGTGCAGAAAAAAGTGTGACAGTCCATTGGTTTTATATCCTACTGTTCAGATTAATGTGTGCACTGAGTCCAAATTTCAGTAATAATATCTGAGGAGACATATTTGTTTATTTACTGAAACACACACAGAACAGGATTGAGCTCATTGTTGTACTTTAGTTTTATACTTTACTTATTATTGAAACAGATCAACATATTGTATTTCTTTCAGATGGTTAGATTTATCCTATAATTTTATGTTTTGAGATCCGTGTGTCTAAAATGTGCTGTTTACAATCACACACTGAATCTTTTCCATGTTTTCATCATGTTCTGTTTCTGTTCTCTTTTTAGTGTTGATTTCACTTATACCAGTGCCACATGCTCAAGGTGATTTATATATTTATATTTTCTCTATATTCTGTGTACATGTTTGATATTTAATTGGAGTTGAAAAGGTTGTGTTTGTACTGTACCATGCAGGATTTGATAATTTGTTGAGATTTTTATCAATACCATTTTATTTAGCAGAAAGGAAGTCCCTTTAACCTTTACTCTATCAGTTTATTTCATGATTAATTTCACTTTGTGTTCTTGGTGCATTCACACACTCTTTATTTACTGTAGTGACTGTTGGAGACGGCGTGTGTGTAGTAGTGACTGTTGGAGACGGCGTGTGTGTAGTAGTGACTGTTGGGGACAAAGAGTGTGTAGTAGTGACTGTTGGAGACAAAGGGTGTGTAGTAGTGACTGTTGGAGACAAAGTGTGTATAGTAGTGACTGTTGGAGACAAAGAGTGTGTAGTAGTGACTGTTGGAGACAAAGTGTGTGTAGTAGTGACTGTTGGAGACAAAGTGTGTATAGTAGTGACTGTTGGAGACAAAGAGTGTGTAGTAGTGACTGTTGGAGACAAAGAGTGTGTAGTAGTGACTGTTGGAGACAAAGTGTGTATAGTAGTGACTGTTGGAGACAAAGAGTGTGTAGTAGTGACTGTTGGAGACAAAGAGTGTGTAGTAGTGACTGTTGGAGACAAAGTGTGTATAGTAGTGACTGTTGGAGACAAGTGTGTGTAGTAGTGACTGTTGGAGACAAAGAGTGTGTAGTAGTGACTGTTGGAGACAAAGAGTGTGTAGTAGTGACTGTTGGAGACAAAGTGTGTGTAGTAGTGACTGTTGGAGACAAAGAGTGTATAGTAGTGACTGTTGGAGACAAAGTGTGTGTAGTAGTGACTGTTGGAGACAAAGAGTGTATAGTAGTGACTGTTGGAGACAAAGTGTGTGTAGTAGTGACTGTTGGAGACAAAAAGTGACTGTTTTTTAATAATTACTTTTACTTGTGATGAATAGTGTGATATAAATAGAAAAAACTGAGCAACAATATGTGTTAAATGACTCTGTTCACCTCTGTACACTTGGGCTTTACTTTATATATAATTTATTAACAGTAGAATGTTTTTACAGGGAGTCCTAAAGCTGTGGTGTCCATAAAGCCTGATACACATGTGTACAGAGGAGAGATAGTTACATTCAGATGTGACATACAGGAAGGAGGAGACACTGAGTGGACATATAGCTGGTTCAGGAATAATGACACATTCCGTCATTACAGATTCGAGATGTTCCATAAAGACTTCACAATGCAGGAGATCAGTATCTGGTTTGTTAGACAATCTCTCAGCGGTAACTTCACCTGCAGAGGACAGAGCAGAGACTCTCAGAGCTCAGAGATCAGTGATGCTGTTACACTGACTGTATCAGGTGAGTCTGTGACAGTAACGTCTGGATTTTATAGCTTTACATTTACAGTGTAATTGTGGTGAGTATTGATGCACAATATGGAGAAAAAATGTGATGTGTGATAAACATTAAGGATGATGCAATAATGATATGTAATGCACTAAATTCAAGATTAACATCTGCAATATCAAATTTCCCAATTCATTTTAAAAACCAGCAAGTTTAAATCTCCAAGCCAGTCACCAGGAGCTGCAGTTTAATTGTTTTCAGTGTTGTACCAAATTTCTACTCCCTGGCAGAATCTGACTCCTTCCCTTGCATACAAACTAGGAATAATAATGCTAAAGTGAGATTTAAAGCATTATTTTTTTGTAATGGGCCACATTACACATTAGTCCAATGTCAGGTGTTTACAGTGTGTTTACCTTGCTGATAAACAATTACATCATTAACACATTTTTTTTCAGTAGCCAAGTTTATGTCACAACGTTTATTGTTCTATTTCACACTTTAGTGAAATAACAGAGATTAGCTCTTCTTTCCCCCAAACATTTAGCACTTGTGGTCCTTAATAGGTTTTACATTTTAATCATGAATTCTAAATGCGTTTGGTGGATTGTGGATGTGAGATCTGATGTAAAAATACAAGTTCAATACAGACCTGTAGTTACACTCCTCTATTGACTTAGTTTTGTATCCATACTGGATTTAGTAACCAGTTGATCTGCATTACACATTCATAAGAATGTTATTGTGTATAAAGTAAATGTTCAGATTTATAATTGTGTATTTCCTGTTTAACAGAGAGACCACAGGTAGTACTGAGTGTATCTCCACAGAGCTGGCTGACTGAAGGAGACTCAGTGACTCTAAGCTGTGAGGTAAAAGACTCCTCTACAGACTGGACATTCAGATGGTACACAGCTGTTCCCTACAGAATAACAATAAGAGACAGTCATGGTGATATCGTCTATGGAGTCTCCTACACTATCAGTCCTGCTGCTCTTAAACACACAGGAGTTTATATGTGCAGTGCAGAGAGAGGAGAATGGGTTTATCATACATATGAGAGCAATGAACAGCCACTATGGATCACTGGTGAGGAAAAATAACAACAATACTGTAATGTTGGAGTGTTGAATATAGTGTATGTGTAAATGAAATAGTTGAATAGCCCTAAGCACTGGTAGAGGATTATTCTCATTCAAATAGCACTGTTTAATAAAATGATGTCACGTCTCATGACGTAAGGAAGATAGAACGGATGCAAGTGCAGTAAACAGTTTTATTTATGAGAGACAAAAATCGTAATCCAAAAACGTAATCCAAAACATGCAAAAGATCAGGCAATCGGCAAACAGGCATAAACTGGACAAGGTGGGAATCAAGGTCGCGGTCACGGAAAACAGGGTCGATATCTATGACCACTAACTGGGAGTGGAAAAACCAGTGTGACTTAAACAGACTCTAAACATGAAACGTGACATGGACAATAACTAAGACTAAGACTATGACTGTGGTTCACTATGTATGGAATCTAAACTAAAGTAATCTAATGTAATACATTGTAAGAATCTTATCTAGTATTATATTCCACGCCATGTGCTGGGAGGCGCGCGGTACATATACACAAACATAATCATCCTAAAGTGCTGATGGCTGACAACAATCTAGACACAAGTGAAATAACAGTCAGTGACAGAACTGGGAGGAGACATAACAGAAACAGAAAAGCACGTGTCCAATGTACACAATGTCACAGTTGTCAACAAACGAGAAGCAGGTGCTCGCACACCTTGCTCGTGCACGCGTGCTCACATGCTCTTCCGCGCGCTGCTTAAAAAGGAAACCGTGACAAACAGGGTGTAAATGTGTTCAGTGTAAGTTATGTCATGAAAACACAATCATAATAACACATGTGAATTATAATGTTCTGTGTTTAAGGTGAATCTCCTCCAGTCTCTCTGATCATCAATCCCAACAGAACTCAACACTTTACTAATGACTCTCTCTCACTGAGCTGTGAGGACCAGAGTAACTCTACTGGATGGACAGTGAGACGATACACACACAGTGAGAGAGAGTCAGATTGTTCACGGTGGGGATCAGTTACAGGATCTACATATAATAACCGCTTCCTCTCCACATCCTACACTGGAGTTTACTGGTGTGAGTCTGAATCTGGAGAAAACAGTAATCCTGTCAACATCACAGTGCATGGTGAGTCTTCATGTAGTGTGATTATTGTTAAGGGAAAAGGGAAATGTTTCGTGGTACATGTGATTTTCTGTGTTCTAGATGGTGATGTGATCCTGGAGAGTCCTGTCCATCCTGTGACTGAGGGACATCCTCTGACTCTAAGCTGTTTATATCGATACCCAAAGTCCTCAAACGTCCGAGCTGATTTCTATAAAGATGGATCAGTTCTCCAGACACAGACTACAGGAGAGATGATCATCTATAACGTCTCAAAGTCAGATGAAGGTTTCTACCACTGTAAACACCCAGAGAGAGGAGAGTCACCGAAAATCTGGGTCTCAGTCAGAGGTGAGAAATCATTTCAATATTCATTTAAATACAACTGTGACTGAAAGTGTTGAACTCAGTATCTTTACATAATGTAATCTATAGTGATTAGTTTATGTAAGTACATGTACTGTATGGTATTTGTACACAAATGAACATGGATTTATTTCTACTGCAGTTTGAGTAAAACATACAAACAGTTCATCATGAATAAAGTGTTATTATAATGATTATTTTATTCAGCGTCAGGTCCATCAGGTGTAGAAGCTCCATTCTCAGTGCTCATGCTGATCAGTAGTGTAGTGACGGCCTCTCCGTATCTGCTGGTGACCATCATTCTGCTGGTCAAATGTTACAGAGCTCGAGGTAAGAACTCTTTCAGTACGTTTCACATAATGAACAAACTAACTTTAATTACTGCCAGAAAAATATTTTCACTTAAAGAAATGTAGAAATCATGTGACTCACGATTAGCATAAAAAAATTACATTTTATTTAAATGACTGAAGACGACTGAATGAATGATGTTGATTTTCTAACACATCTGAGGCACTGGCACTTAAATGCAGTTCGGTTTCTTTTCTGTCATAAACACCTGGAGTAAAATTGTAATGAAACAAATGACTTTCTTCATTTCTTTAACAGCTCACACTGGTGATTACAGAATCCAGAACACAGTCATAGAGGAGTGAGCAAAGTTCATCTATAAAAAGAGGATCCGTTTAATGTAGAAATCATTTCATCATTCCTTTAGAGTCATTTTGTGGATTTTAAATAATGTAGCTCAGCATCTTAAAAAACTCTGAGCAAATACTCTTGTGCCTTTTAAATATCACCATTTTATTTTTAATATTTTGTATTTTTTAAAATAGAAATTTAAAAAAAAAATTTTTACCAAGACAATGTGTACTTTATTTCTTGACAAGAAAAATGATGAAGATGTAAGAAATGTGAACAAAAATACACTGTTAATGTTAAGCTGTCTACATTTTTTAAGTAAACTGCTCTGGACAATGACGAATATCATATTGCTCTAATGACAGAGATCAGATTTAGAAACCAAAATGAACTTTATTTTCCAGTCTTTTGTGGTCAGGTCCACCATTATCTGTTTTGAGTGGGAAAAGAGTAATATGTGAATAATATGTGATATTACTAGAATCAAGTCTGAATATTTAGAGGAAAAAATAATAATACTATGACATAATGGTGCATATCGCAGCAACAAAAGTAGCCTAAAGAAAGATGTTACTTTACAAATAAAGAAATACTTCATCTTCTGCCGCATTCGCACCAGATAATTATTAGTATTATAACTTTAAATCTCACACAGTGTGGTAAGGAAAATTATTAGAGGAAATGAATTTAAGACTCAGGAGAGCGCGCCCGTTTTAGTGGTTAGCACGTTCGCCTCACACTTCCAGGGTCCGGGGTTCGATTCCCGCCGGGGCCATGTGTGTGCAGAGTTTGCATGTTCTCCCCGTGCTGCGGGGGTTTCCTCCGGGTACTCCGGTTTCCTCCCCCAGTCCAAAGACATGCATGGTAGGTTGATTGGCAGCTTGGTAAATTGTCCATAGTGTATGACTGAGTGTGTATGTGATTGTGCCTGCGCGATGTACCCCGCCTTGTGCCCGATGCTTCCTGGGATAGGCTCCAGGTTCCCCGCGACCCTGAAGCAGGAATAAGCGGTTGAAGATGTATGGATGGATGGAGAGCGCGCCCTCTGGTGACCAGTCATGGCATTGCGGGGAGCGAGAATGACTGATCATTGCGTGAATACAAGCTCCGCCCATTAGTCCCTTATTTACATATCCTATGCACACAGCATTCTAATTTACTCTCATAGTTAATCTAATTTACATGAAACACACCCTGATTTATAAAACTGTAAAAGTAGAGCGCAAATAAAAGGAACTAATTTACAGACTACAGAATTCCATGATCTGAGGAAGTTAATATTTATTTCAGTGAAGCTGAGTTAGAGATGTGTCTCAAGTGGTTGATAAATGATGTTGGTAAATGGCGCATTTATATAGCGCTTTAATCCAAAGCACTTTACACTGTGCCTCAGTCACCCATTCACACACACACACACACACACACACACACACACGATGGAGACTATTTTGAATGAACTTGGAGCATGTGGGGGGGGCTGGGTGACCCCAGAATGACCTATAAATATTATTTTAATATCTCCGGAACCGAAGCAGCACAAACGAAAATTTTAACGGCACAAACCAGCACAACCGATGCACACGAACGATTGAGACTATTTTGCTGACGTTTTGCGTTGGTGGGGGGGCCAACTTCACGCAGGTCATCGATTTTGGTGGTGGCTTTTGTGGACACATTCTGTTGCGATCGAAGTTTGCCTTTTAATTCTTTGCAATTTGTTGTTTTTCTTGAAGGCTAAATTTAGCATACTTGGCTCAGTGTTTGGTGTCAAAATGCTGATGTAGATTGTACTCTTTGACGACCGACACCGCCTCATAACACACAAGACATACCATTTTTTCTCCTTGAAGCACAAAACATATATTCACCTTCCCATCTTTCATGAAACAGCCTTCCATCTGCATCAATCTTTCGCTTCCTTGACATTTTGGGATCATTTGTGGATATTTCTCAATCTGCTCGATCTCACTTGTCGCATTAATTAAACACTGATGTGGACACTGCGATCTAGTGGCGGGATGCTGTCACTTCGCGGGTAACATAATCGCCATGCATTGTGGGAAATGTAGTTTATGGTCAATGCACGATTTAAAGCAACATAGACCTATTTTAAGACAATCTTTTTTTAAAGACAAATTAAGCATTCGCGGGCCACATAAAATGACGTGGCGGGCCACATCTGGCTCGCGGGTATTGAGTTTGACACATGTGGTTTGGAGAGAACGAAGTTATCAAACACTGTGTGAACAAATGGTACATAATCATTCCGTTTGGGAGAAGATTTTTCTGGAAGTTTGAGATAAATGTCTCTCTGTCAAAGTGGTGTTTGGTGACTGGATTTAAATGGCAAGAACCACGCACTGGGTTATAGGTCATTTAATAGAATGTAAAAGATGCTGTAATCTTCACCGGCTCAGGAACACACAGTCTGGAAAACGTCCAGAAAAATAACGGACATCACCAGTTCACACAGGATTAAAATCACAGAGAAGCTCTGGATATTATTACATTACGCCTCATCCCCATATAAAGCTAGTCCTGTCTGAATAGCCCTTTAGACAGTGTGTGCTATAGCGGACATTACAATGTGCTGTTTATCGGCTTTTATTTTGCTGTGCACATTACACACCTGGATTATAACTAGAAACACAAAACCATTATATTCACACATTATTGTGCAATCTCTGTCCTTTTTATTCCTTCATCATTAGGCATACACACTGTAAATCAGCAGCAGGAAAAAAGAAAACATTCACCATACATTATTTATTTAGATGATAGTTTGGCAAAAGAAAAAGAAAAAGCCATGTCCATAAATATTTGGACACTGAGTTTGTTACTGTTCTTATCTCTGTGATGCTCTGTGAGTAAACTTTCTCTCAGTGTCTTCATCAGAGTGAGTGGTGGGGTATAAAGTTGTACACAGGACATTAGTATAAGAGGAGATAATCATCACTAATAACTGAATATACCCATGTGCAACTAGAACCAGGGGTTGTGTTACCCGAGTCCTGCTCCTGCTACAGATCTCAATTACATAGCTGTTTCTCCTAAAGATAAATGAGAAAACTTATATAAACATTAACATATTATAAAGTGACCATCGAGCCGTGAACATGTCCTGATTGTTACCAAGACTAGGTAATTAGTTTATCAATATTGTGTTCATCATCAAATGTAACTTAAACACACTAGCTAGCTAACTAATGAAATAATAATGTAAATAAAATACTTATTTTAATCTGGAATATACCATTAAAATACAGTTCAGTTTCACTGTCACTCATCCACTTCAGTACCTAAACAATGTTCAAAGTGACAACAGGAACACTACTGTTCATTACCGGATATGACGACATGTGCAGAAAGTCATTGTACCTACCTGGAAATAATAATGTAAATAAAATTATCATTAATATTTAATATAAAAAATACATTAATTTTCATCACACTTCACAAAAGGACACATTTTCATTTCATTAAATCTCTTGATGTTTAACAAAACTCTGTTAAATACATGGGTGTAGGAGACATTATACATGGGGAGGACATGTCTCTACCACATGACAAAATCTGAGTTTTGTCCCCTCACTTTTTCCTAATCTCAAATGTTATTTGTCATTACCAGCCTGTCCCCGAGGATTTCTGAGTTGGACAGTCTCCAAACTGATCCATTCCACAACTTTTAGAAACATAATGCAATGAAACAAACACTAACTTTTACTATAATAAGTGCAGAGGTCAGACTCCAGTATCTAGAGCTCTCTGGACCGTTTTACTGTTGCCAACCTTGACGAGAGCAACGCGTCTGTCACTGCAAGATAACAAGCAAATCCTTGTAGAGGTTTTCAGAGAGGTGTCTTCAGCACCACCGATGTTTAGGACAGCCGGAGAGCGCGTGACCGCGGGGCGGGGCCGCCGACACATACACGGCTTCCGGCTAATAAAGTGCGGGAATTCTCCACCATCCAGCAGCCGACGGGAGAATATAAAAGGACGATCCTCCTCTCACAATGGGAGAGAGAACCTCTGAAGCGTGCATGATAAGATGTCTTGTGTTTTTTGTAGAGGAATTAGAGGAACACCTGCACCTCCTTTACACCTCCTCACCTCACACCCTCACTGCACCTCAATAAACTCTGTACGTGTTTCCTCAGAAACGGCCTCCTGTGTGTCTGTGTTCAGCCCAGTCTGTGTTTTACAAATATTTAACTAATGAAAAGTCATTAGAAATGAGCATTTAAGTGTTTTATTATTATTATTATTTTGTATTTTTAATTTTTTTATTTTTTAAATTTTGGGTGGAGCATGCCCCAACACCCCCTCTAGAATTTCAGCTATTATATAACAAATCGCCTGATTTATATCAGTTTTTATAAAACATTAAAGGGATTCTTTTTTTATTTTATTTTTTATATACATTTCTTATGACATTTTCTAATTTCTCCTTCATGGTCCTGGCTTCAGGTGGACAGGACTGTACCATCAGAGGAGAGAAAAGGGGAGTGGAACCACTTCTAAATAAATGTTACTCACAGTGAGAGTGTACACACCTTTAATAAAAATGTTTCTTTCTACACAAAATGATCGACTGCTGCTTTGACTCTACCAAAATACAGGTGTGTACAGACTGTTCTCAGTGTACATGAGCAGACTGAACGGTGATAAGATATATTTTAATCAGTTCTGTTTAAATCTGTTACAGTGTGGATAAGATCAGGATTAACATTATACTGCACTTACCACTAGAGGGAGTCAAAGGCATTTTAGTTTAATTTTTCAATCACTGGCCTCCACATACTGAGTTACTTCCTGTAGCGTTCCTGTCAGCTCCAACCAGTCCGACCATTCTCCTCTGACCTCTCTCATCAACAAGGGGTTTCTTTTTGTGTGTGAAATCTATATAGACTGGTGTGTGTGCGCGCACATGTGAGTGTGTGTGTGTGTAAATTGCAGATTTCTAAAATACAAGTTTCTGCATGAGTTTATGATTGTGGTTCTAAGTGATTGGTAATACTTGCATTAATAATAATAATAATAAGTGAAACATTACAGCTTTTACTGGGAGGGTCTTAATTGCGATTACAGGGTTAATGTGATTAGTGACTCAGGGCAAACAGCAGCTGGTAAGTGTTTCTTTCTTGATTTTTAGTTGAAACTAGTTTTAGCATCAGCTGCTAGATAGGAGCTGTACCTGCGCTTCCTTGTTGCTTTCAGGTATTTGTAGTCACTTTCAGTCGCTACTTGCTCATTCACGCTATTAGACTTTGTTTTGCTAATTAAAGAGGCGTGCTCAGCTGTGAAGTACTCCCACCAAAGTACTTGTGAACTAGTAAATGGTGAAGCGGAAGCATCATCCCTAACGTGAAACTCTCGTCATGTGAAGACCGAGCTCGTATATCCACCAAACAAAGTTACCGACAAGACATAACTCATCCTGCTAAATAGCACTTTCTTACTTTCTCCCATCACTACCCCTTTTTCCCCTGCTGTTCATCTGTTTACACACTAACATGTGTCATCAGTTTTTCAAAGTTATTTACCACTGTATCTATACAGAGAACACCGCATCACTCATAGTCCTGGCCTCCAACGTCAACTTCTCCCATACCCCATAGCAGACGAGGGGTGGTACAGGTTTACTTCTCTCCAAAACATGGACATTTACACTTCTCTCTCCCCTTCCAACTTCTGAATGTTGAAGTCACACTCGCTGACTTCAACACTCACCTAGCAAGCCACATGCAGCTGATTTTCTCACCTCCTGCCCACGATTAACCTGAAGCGTAGGTCGCCACCACAGCAACTAACAATGCCGGCAAACAGCTCGAGCTCATTCTCACATGTAACCCTCAATTGTCTTCCTACTCACCTCTCTCAGAGTCTGATCTCTCAAAACTCCTCCTCTCTAGCCATCCTCTAGGACAACCCGTCCTCTAGGACCTATCCTTTCTCACCATTTTCAGTCCATCTCTCCCACACTACTACCTGCACTCACACACATCTCTAACACATCCCTCTCCACCAACACATACCAGCAACTCATACCTGTGGTTTCCCAGGGGCAGTTCTGGGTCCAGCTTTTCTATTTATACTACATCTATGGGGCCTGTGATTGAGTCTTATTGTTTCTCATATCACTGTTATAACAGTGGTACTGTCACAAAAAAATCTGTGCTTCTATTGTTCTGCATTTTGATATGCTACTTTATTTCTTCATTTATATTTTTATATTTGGATAAGTGTCTACAAAATGAATAAATATAATAAAATGTAAATGTAAAACAGTCTTAGTGTGAAAACCAGGGAACAGCTGTCTCAACTAAAATGTAAAGATAATATATTTACATCTCTCTCTCTCTCTTCTCTCTCTCCTCTCTCTCTCTCTCTCTTTGTGTGTGTGTGTGTGTGTGTGTGTGTGTGGTGTGAACACAGGAAACATATAGATTGTATTTATAGCCCTCTTGTTTCTGTGGTCAAGGTGGACAATATGCTCAGTTTTGTCTTCATACACCTTGCAGTGTTTAAATTATTCTCTGTTCTGGTTTGATATATTATATAATACATACACATAGATATATACAAATTGTTAATATACATCTCATGCCTTTTGTCTAGTGTAACCTCTATGCTCATTACCTGTTTTTGACCTTGATTCTGCCTTACGTTATTATGTCATCTCTCTCTCTCTCTCTCTCTCTCTCTCTCTCTCTCTCTCTTTAAGAACAAAGGAAGTGGTCAGACCCTAACACACACCTCTGCTCTGTCTGTCAGTCAGTCATTAGAGAGACAGGATGGAGTTCAATTCACTCGCGGTGATGCCCGTCTGTGAGTAAAACTATACTCTTTGTGTCTTTATTAGAGTGAGTGGGGGGTATAAACCATGTTAGTATTAACTAGACTTACTGAGAAAATGCCTTATAACCTAGATTTCCATTTTGGTGAATATTATGGTCTGTGGCAGGCAAACATCTCTGTACAGCAAGTTAAATTGAATGCACAATAATACCAAACTGATACACAGCACAAAACAATAAAAAATAATAATCATTAATCATTATTTTCCTATCTGTGTTAAAATGAGAGCAATAACTGCAGAAACAAAGACTTCTCATTAGTCCTGTACTCACACAGAGCAGTGACAGTGTTAGAGGCCTGAGAGCAGAGACCCGTTCACGGATGTGGTTTAATTATTTTTTTAATGCTGTGCTGCAGTTTCAGACATGAACAAGGGGAAAGTGTGAAGGTATAAGTGGGAAACAAAAACTAACACTTCACTTTATAACTGTTGATATGGTGGCAAATTTAACTCCACTGAGTTAACATCAGGGCCAGTTGGAGACAAAATGACTATTCAGAGTGATAAGACTTCTGAACATACCCTCACTGGCCACTATATTATGGAACACTATACTATTACTATCACTGGGTATATTATATTATTGCTATACTGTTGTTATACTCTGCTGAGTGAAGGGTAAGTAAATAAAAAATAAATGACATTACATATGACCATTCTCTTTCTCTCTGTAAGAACACAGGAAGTGGTCAGGCTTTAACACACACCACTGCTCTGTCAGTCAGTCCATTAGAGAGACATGATAGTAGGTAAGAGTAACAAGTAGAGCAAGTTTAAAAACACAGGGTTTACACACTAATACTTTTTTATAATCATTAATCCTGATTTACATATCTGTGTTAAAAAATAATATAATGCAAAATGTGCAGAAACAAACACTTGTTTGTTCTTTTGGTGTCTTCATTAGAGTGAGTGGTGGGGTATAAACCATGTTATTGTTAACTAGACTTACTGAGAAAATGCCTTATAACCTACATTTCAGTTTTTGTGAATATTATGGTCTGTGCAGGCAAACATCTCAGTACAGCAAGTTAAATCTAATGCACAATAATACCAAACTGATGCACGCACAAAAAATAAGAATAAAATAATCACTACTCCTATCACTACTCACACAGTGCAGTGACAGTGTTAGAGGCCTGAGAGCAGGACAGGGAGTGGCTTGCCGGGGCCATCTCTTCACCCTTGGACAGGGACGCAGTTTGGGTCTCTTCGAGCTGAGACAGGACGAGGCTTGGGGGCCATCTCTTTGACCTCGGAGAGACGTGTGGCATGAGGGGGCCGTCTTTTCGACCTCAGACAAAGCCGCAGCTTGGGGGTGGCCATTTCTTCGACCTTGGATAGGGATGCAGATTGGGGGCCATCTCTTCAACCTCAGACAGGGACGTGGCTTGGGGGCTGTCTCTTCGAACTCAGACAGGGATGCGTCTGGGGGGCCGTCTTTTCGACCTTGGACGGGGCCGCAGCGGTTGGGGGGGGGCATCTCTTTGACCTTGGACATGGACGCCGCTTGGGGGTGGCCGTCTCTTCGCCTCTGTCAGGAACGTGGCTTGGGGGCCATCTTTTCGACCTCAGACTGGAAATTTGTGTAGAAGGTCACCGTCGCCAACCTCAGACAGGAACATGGCTTGGGACGCCATTTCACTGAACTCATGCTGGTGCTCTTGAAATGAGGCGCCTCAGGTCTCAGGTTTGAGCTCTGAGAAGGAGGTACACGTTGACCTCCAGCTGGATCTTGGCCAGTGTGACCACCCCATGGGTCTCAGGTTGGAGCTCTAGTAGTTGGTGAATATAGAGATACACCGATGTATTGGCTGATAAGCTCAGTGTTCAGTGATGAAGTAGAAATGGTTATGTGTTTCGTGAGTGAATGTAAGACTATCAGGAGGTTTTTTTTTTAATTCAGTCAATGTTTATATGAATTAATAACATTCAATAAGTTCTTACTTTTATCTTCAAAATTTAGTTCATGTGTTAATGTTAATTAGTTTAATGTGTTTTCTGTTTATGAGACAATTTACAGTGAAACAACTTATTGAAATGGAGAGAATAAAGTTTTTATTTACATTTCCTTCAGAATTGTGAAATTAATTATTATTAATTTATAAGAAGGCATAAATGGCAGAACTATCGGTATCGGTTATCGGAATCGGCCGATATCAGTCTGAATAATCGGTTATCCGTATCGGCTGAGAAATTCAGTATGGGTTTATCTCTAATAATTAGTTTTGAATATGAGATTAAATGTGATTGTTCAATTTTGAACACAGCCACATCCCCAATTCTAAAAGGGTGTGCACACGTATGCAACCAGGCTGTTGTAACTTTTTCTTTTTTTTTTTTTTCCTTAAATTGGTTCAGATTTTTTTCCACTTAAATTTTATACATTGTAATTTCACATTGAGGGGTGGGGAAAGGTCTGACATGATTGATCTTAGTTGCATTTTTATATCAAAAAACCTGCCATGTTAATTGGGGTGTGTAGACTTTTTCACAATACTAAACATGGCACTTTTCATCCAATATTATAAATCCTTTTAGAGATGGATAAACCCCACTGCAGGTAGTTGAAGCGACCACATTCCACCAAAGAATAGTTTAAATGAAGTCTGTAGGCTACTCGAAGAAATCCAGAAACGACAAATTCACTCAAAAGCAACAGATAGAAAAGATTGAGCGCCTCATGGAGCGTCTTTTATACTGGGAAAATATGTAACATTCTTTTCCCACAAGAGTCTTTACTCTTGCAGTCTATACTAACCTGTCAATTCAGAGAATTCAGAACTGTTCATTTATTTGTTTGTTTGTTTGTTTTGTTGCTGATCAATATATATAATATTAAACTAAGGTTAGTGTTAGGATTAGGATTAATATTTTAGATGTCTAAGAGAATAATTTTTTGATCGTCCAGCATGTGTGTGTTAGAGAGAAAGAGGGTCACTAGGGTCATTAGGCAAGGCCCAGGCTTGTGAAGTTGTGTTGTCAACTTTAGACTGGGGCTTGACTTGGTGGGTGGTCTCATGTGCCTTTCTTGAGTGTGGATCAATGTCCTCTGTGTCCATGGAGGCAGAATGACAACCTCAGCTGAGCAGGAAAGTAGAGTGATGTCCTCAGCGGCATGGGAAAGTGGAGGAATGTTTGTAGAGAAGCCTGGTGTCGTGATGTCCGAGGGAGAGTAGGGAAGCAACGAGGAGCTCTTGGCTGCATTGGGAGGTGGAGATATGTCCTCAGCTGAACAGGACGCCACTTAGGTCTCTTCAAATATAAAAAGAGACCCAAAACAAAATTAAAGCAAAAAAATTATAAATCTAAAAAATATATCAAACAGAAAAAAAAGAAAACATGAACGCCTTCATCTCCGAAAATATTTTTGGTCTTACATTTAATAACAAAACCTCGGAGCTCAGTTTTGACTCGTGGTTCCGTAATGTTTTTGCCTATTCAGAATGTGTGCAAAGGATTGTGGGTGATTGGAGGATGTGAAGGATACACTGATGCATCCTTCAAAATCAACTGTATGAAGGCCATGAAACGTAGGCTGCCTTCGCGGATCCTTCAACTTGAGATGGACTTTCGAAGGCACTTGATGACGTAGCAGCTGAGATATGCAGCCTTACTAGGATGCCATACCAAGCCTTATTTCAGTGTTTGCTTCAGGGTTACTGTAAGATTACATTTCCTACTATACAGTCATGGGAAAAAGAAAGAACACCCTCCTTCTTTTTATATAAAAACTCCTTCTTTTTTTTTTTTTTTGTTTTTATCTGGGCCTAAATAACAATTGTGAGGTCCACACCAACTTCTATAAACAAATAATTCCGGTGGCAACAACAAAAATAACAAAACCAAACGGATTTCAAAATGTTGTTTTGTTTCCTTAGAAAGTAAAACAACATTCAGAAAATGCAGGGGGGGAAAAATAAGTACACCCTATAATTCAGTAACATGTAGAACCATCTTCAGTAACAATAACTTAAGTAAGCATTTTCTCTCACATCGTTTTGGATCAATTTCGGCCCACTCTTCTTCACAACATTACTTCAGTTCAGTGATGTTTAAGGGCATTTGTTTATGCACTCCAACACGAGGACAGCAAACTCACAGCACAAATACTGATAGAGTACGGCAGCGGCAATGGAGAAACAAACAAAACATGCTACAGGACAGGAAAAATCTCCTCAAGCTAAATATGATTGTATGAACGCTGTTTGTGTGTGTGTGTGTGTGTGTGTGTGTGTGTGTGTGTGTGTGTGTGTGTATTCCGCACAAGCGGTGAGCAGAATGCAATCGTGTTGTTTAATCACAAGAATATATTCACTGGATCTTTGGCCTATAATCTGAGACAACACCATCACACAAACTGTTAGAGAATTCACACCACAGTGTATTGTACAGGATCTGTACAGTCAATTACAAATACGTAAATAAGCATTATGAGTGTGTACGATTGTCCAGTGATCAGAGCAGTAGCTGGTTTCTGAGCATGTGCAGCTCAGAGGTGAATTTAGGTAGCGGCGTGACTCCCCCCCAGTAGCACCTGCATTTGGTTTGTTTCTGATAGATTGTAAAACTGTGGTAAGAGCTTGAGAAATTTTTTTGAGTTACAGAAAGTTTTGCAGTGAAGGAGAAAGTGGCCTCTATCTCACCCTTATAGTGGAAGCACCGTCTTTCTTCCTTTGGAAGCCATGTTTGTTTGTGTCTGCCTTTCTCTATGGCGAGGCCGTGATCACTGATTACCTGGAGTTTGTAAGGATTTGTCTCTCGGTCTGATAACTTTGTTTTTACTTTCCCAGTGGTCCAGATATGCATTTTTATTAGATTTTATGATTTGGTTTATTCTAATTTGGTTTAGTTTAGTCGAGCTGGTCTGAAACTGATTGTTAGATGTTGGTGGGTTTGCGAGTTTCAGAGCCAGCTGACAGAGGGGACCCGTTTTAGGGCTTAGTTCTTGGGTTTTAAGGGCATTGTTTTGAAGTGTATTAGAGGAGCTTGATTTTAAATATTTAGAAATAAGGGATATCTGTCTAATTCAGCTCTGCATGCGTTAGTTGGTGTCCTTTTCTTCACTCTCAGAACGTTTCAACAGAATTCTGCATGTAGGGACTCTATGGAGTGGGGCTCACGTCATGACAGAGTGAGTCCCACACTTCACATCGATGAAGCAAATGAAGCAAATATCTGGCAAATATTTTGCACTAAATTATGATATTCTCTCTCTCTCTCTCTCTCTCTCTCTACAACACCTTTCTAAATGACTCCCATCTGAATAAGTCTTTCTGAATGACTCCTCTCTGACTAATAAAAAAAATCACGTTAGTTCCATCTATTAAAAATTAACAAGCTAATTACTGTAGTAATGACTGCATACAACACAAAAGGGACACAAAAATGTTAATGTATTGTATTGCGTTGCATTTTCAGTACTTGTAGAGGTAAAGTTTTGAATAGATTAATTTATCTTAACAAGGTTTTTTTCTTTCATACAGTCAAGCATTTATGTTAACACTGATATGAAAAAATTTCCTTGTGCTGGCTGTGTTTCTTCTGTTTCAACTTTATATTTTATAACATCTCTTATTTCTCTATACTCAGATGTAGATGTGTCTAAATATCTCTCCTCTCCCACTCACTTCATCAGGAGATCTGTTTGGTTAATCAGATTCCTCCTGCTGTATTTATCTGCCATATTGATAAATCCATCCTTGTAGTATCTGTTTGTGTCAGTCGCTTCAAGTCCAGAAATCTGTGTCGCAATATTATGACGGATACCTGCCATTCAGATATAGAGAAGATGTTAGGTTAGGTCTGAATGACTCCTCTCTCTCTCTCTCTCTCTCTCTCTCTCTGATTGAAACTTCAGAAGAGGTGAGACCTGCATGCTCTGGCTTCAGAACTGTTTCCGCTGGTCAGCGCACGTCGGTGATCCGAGTACAGGGTGTTCATGCAGAGCTGCTTTTTCCTATTCTGGTCATTCTTCATGCTCATCACTAACTCATAGGCTGCCAATTGAATTGACCATTTCTGGATTTCTTCTGAGTAGCCTACAGACTTCATTTAAACTATTCTTTGGTGGAATGTGGTCTGCTTCAACTTCTCCTGGAATGGGTTAGTTATCCATCTCTACAAAAGGCTTTATAATACTGGAAAAGGACTAGTATTATTAGTGATTTTCTGTCAATTATGTACACATACACTGGATATACAAAGTCTAAAAACCCCGTTAAGATGGCAGGTTTTTGTGATATAAAAAATGCAACTAAGATCAGATCATGTCAGATCATTTCCCCACCCTCAATGTGAAATTAAAATGTATAAATTTAAGTGGAAAAACAAATCAGAAGCATTTGAGAAAAATAAAGTTACAATAGCCGGGTTGCATAAGTGTGCACACCCTTTTATAATTGGGGATGTGGCTGTGTGCAGAATTAACCAATCACATTCAATCATCATATTCAAAAAGTAATTATTAGAGATTCACCCATACTGAATTTCTCAAGACGATAATGATAACCAATTATTCAGAGTGATATCGGCCGATACTATAACTGATACTGATAGTTCTGCCTTTTATGCCTTCTTATAAATTAATAATAATTAATTCCACAATTCTGAAGAAAATGCTAATAAAAACTTTATTCTCTCCATTTCAACAAGTTGTTTCACAGTAATTGATCTCAAAAACAGAAAACACATTACATTAATTAACATTAAGCCATGAACTAGTTTCTGAAGAGTAAAGTAAGATTTCTTAACTTATTGAATTATTAATTCCTATTAACATTGACTGAATTCTAAAAAAAAAAACTCCTGATAATCATTCACTCACCAAAAACAAAATTGTTTCTACTTCATCATTGAACATCAAACTGGTAATATATAGGCCTCATATAAACTTTTTTTTGATGGTATTAGCTCATTAACATTAATTACATATGAAATATACTACTCTACAAATATTTTTCAGTGTAATATATAGCAATATATATATTTTTACAACCCATTTTCATTGAAATTTTTCAACGGTGTGCTGGCCCTTTAATTCAGAATAAGCAGTGCTAGTAGAGGGGATGGTAACCCAACGATACAGCTTATCAGCCGATACATCGGTGCATCTCTACATTCACCAACTATAAGAGTTCCAACCTGAGACCCACGGGGTGGTCTCACTGGCCGAGATCCAGGTGGAGGTCAACATGGCTACCTCCTTCCCAGAGCTACAACCTGACACCTATGAGGCGGTCTCATTTCCAGAGCACCAGCATGAGTTCAGTGAGATGGCCTCCCAAGCCATGTTCCTGTCTGAGATCGACGAGGTGACCTCATATACCAAGTTCCAGTCTGAGGTCGGTGCGACGCCTCCTCCCCCCAAACAACGTTCCTGACAGAGGTAGCTGACGCCACACCAAGCCGTGTCCCTGTCCAAGGTCGAAGAGATGGCCCCATGCCATATCCCTATCCAAGATTGAAGAGGACGTAAGCCATGTCCTGTTCTGCTGAGGATATTTCTGAGGACATTTAAGGTGTGCACACCCTTTTATAATTAGGGATGTGGCTGTGTTCAGAATTAACCAATCACATTCAATCTCATATTAAAAGTAATTATTAGAGATTCACCCATACTCGAATTTCTCAGCCGATAACGATAACTGGTTATTCAGGAGTGATATCGGACGATACGATAACTGATACTGATAGTTCTGCCCTTTGTGCCTACTTATAAATTTATAATAATTATTCCACAATTCTGAAAGAAATTCAAATAAAAATTTTATTTTGTATTTTAACAAGTTGTTTCCAGTAACTGGTCTCAAATATTAACACATTACTCTAATTAACATTAACACATGAACTCAATTCTGAAGATTAAAGTAAGATGTCTTAACATATTGAATGTTATTAATTCATATTAACATTAACTGAATTTAAAAAACCTCATTCACTCACCCCAAACAAAAGCATTTCTACTTCATCACTGAATGGCAAGTAATCAGAGAAGGAACTGTTAATCACAGTTCCCAGCAGCACTGCACCAGTTACATGACCACCTGCACCTGAATCTCATGTTTGTCTTTCTTTGCCTTTGTCTCGGTAACCATGTTTTGTGCTTTGGTTTATGTTTAGTCTTTGAATTCAATTCAATTCAGTTTTATTTGTAGCGCTTTTACAACAGACATTGTCTCAAAGCAGCTTTACAGAAATATAAACGGGATACAGATATTAAAGGTGTGAATTATCCCAACTGAGCAAGCCACTAAGTGGCGACAGTGGCAAGGAAAACTCCCTAAGATGTTGTAAGGAAGAAACCTTAGAGGAACCCGACTCAGAAGGAACCCGCCTCATCTGGGTAACAACAGACAGTGTGAAATAGTACAGTGTGGATGTATGAAGTCTCTATGGCCTTTGAGCAGCCGCAGTCCCAGTAGTCTGAATTGGAGAAGATTCGAGACTTGAGCTCCATCCAGAGGCTGAAATGAACTGGATCTCCAGTATCTCAATAAATTTTGTTGTTTGGCAAAAGAAAAGAGGGAAAAAAGATTATTATGACTGTGAAGTATTAAAAATAGAATCTAGTCAGGGTAGGCTTGAGTAAACAAATGTTTTCGTTTAGCCCAGACTTAAACACTGAGACTGTGTCTGAGTCCCGAACACTAATTGGAAGACTGTTCCATAACAGGGGGGGTCTTAAGCGAAGGCTCTTCCCCTGCTGTAGCCTTCACTATTTGGGGAACCGTCAAATAGCCTGCATCTTTGTATCTGGGTAGGCGGGGGGCGGATCATAGAAAACCAGAAGGTCGTGACCGTTTTAGTGCTTTATAGGTTAATAAAAGTACTTATATTATGCAGATTTTACAGGAGCCAATGCAGTGGATAAGATCGGGTGATGTGGTCGTATTTTCTATTTCTAGTTAGGACTCTAGCAGCTGCATTCTGGACTAACTGGAGCTTATTTATATTCCTACTGGAACATCCAGACAGTAAGGCTACAGTAATCTAATCTTAGGTGACAAATGCATGAACCAGTATTTCGCATCATGTAGTGATAAATATGTTCCTTATCTTAGAAATATTTCTGAGATGAAAGAACGCTATCCTAGTACATATTATATAGATCGAAATGATAGACTGGAGTCAATGATACTCCGAGGTCTTTAACTGGTGTACATGATGAAACAGAAAGTCCATCCAGAGTAACCATGTGATCAGAAAGATTACTTCCCTAGCCCGTCACGACGGCGGCTAATTAAAGTATTTCGGATTATCAGAATTAAGTAAAGAAGTTGGTTAACATCAACGTCTAATGTCCTTACACAAACCTCGACTTTACTAAGCTGTGTCTTCTGTCTGTCCGCTGAAACATACAACTGTGTATCATCACCATAACAGTGGAAGCTATTTATGCTTACGAATAATTTGTCCTAGGGGTAATACATATAAAGTAAAAAGCAGTGGGCCTAAAACAGAACTCCAAAAAGTAACTCGTACGCACTTGAAATCACCATTTACATCTACAAATTGCTACAATGTTTGGCCCCCAAAGTCATAGTGTATTTTTTTATGTTGTTAGTTTTCATTAAACTTTAAAATCTGCACTGCATCCGTCTCAGCCACCATCTCGTGACACTGAACATCAAACTGGTAATATATGAACTTTTTATATTAACCATATGCGGATATGAAATAATACAGTACAAATAGTTTTTCTACACTATATATATATATATATATATATATATATATATATATATATATATATATATATATATATATATATATATATATATATTTTATATATATATATATATACACATATGTACTGGTGCTTTAATTTAACAATTTAACTGATTTACTCTAAAATTCTGCTCCGCTCACTCGTAGGTAAAATTTTAGCTCTGAACTGCTCCTGCCACATTGTCGCGGTAGCGCCCTCTGCCGGCATCGTGACAGGAGCGTCTTATACTGGAGAAAATGTGTAAAACCTCTTTTTCCACAAGAGAGCAATCCTTTACCAATCTGTCAATTCAGAATCCAGAACTGTTTTTTATTTGTTTGTTTATTTGTTTGTTTTGTTTGTGCGTGTTCAATTTGTAAAATATTAAACTAAGGTTAGGGTTCATTTTTGGATGTCTAGGAGAATATTTTTAATTTCCAAGATGAGATCAGTATGACCCCTAAACTGTTACTGTCCACTTGTGTGTGTTAGAAAGAAGAGAAAGAAGATGAGATAGAAAGTCTGTGTGTATCTAAAAGAGAAGTTAATGATGTTAGATGATGATGATGATTCCTTCTTTTTCCTTGTAGTGGATGTTATTAGAACAAAGGGAAGTTGAGACTTTAACTCACACCACTGCTCTGTCAGTCAGTCAGTCGTTAGAGAGACATGATGGAGTTCAGTCCACTGCTGTGATGCTCTCTGAGTAAATGTTCTCCTTGTGTCTTCATTAGAGTGAGTGGAGGTATAAAGTTGTTCATCTGCAGTCTGAATGTCCTGAGTGATGAGTTTATTGTGTGATAATGACATGTGCAGGATGTTACAGTGTGCAGTCTGTTGGTTTATGTCCCAGAGCTACGTTTCACACTTCAATAAAAGTAAATAAAGGGGAAAACACTTTAATGAGAGAATTGTGACCTTGTTATTGTAGTTTTTGTTTATTTATTATTAAGAGTGTTTAGAATGTATTTTCTACGATGGTAGTTTAGATTTCTGAATAAGATTTAATTAATCTTGTGGGTTCAGTGTTCAAAATGTGCTGTTTTCATTAATACACAGAATATTTTCCATCATTTAACATGTTCTGTTTCCTGTTCCCTTTTGAGTTGATTTCACTATAACCAGTGGTCCATGCTCAAGGTGATTATATATAGTTTATCCTTTATATTGTGTGTGTAATTTATTTGTTTTGGGGCTGAGAAGTTTGTGCACAATTGAAAAGTACAGTACTCAGAGTACCTAAATGATGCCCTGTCTGTTTTTTTTTTTGACGAACAATTTGTGCCCCTTCTGATCTCTCCTCCCCTGTTGAAAACCAGTGTTTATATTATTTAAATGATGGAAATGATTGTGTTCAATGAAGGAAAGTCATTTTACACATATCTACTGTAACTACCTCATTAGATGATTATTCAGTAAAATGTTACTCGTGTCCTATTAAAAAGGGTATAGAATAGTTTACACGGCTTAAATGCTTTAATCTACTGAATATAAAACAGAACAAGTTTAATGACAGCGGCACATGGTAACAACTGACATAAATAGTGATAAGATCCATGATGCCCCTGATTTCTTAATAGTAGATAGGTTACACATATTGGGACCATCAACAAGTAATAAAAAAAGATGTACTCTAAAACTCTTTAAATTTATACGGTTCAAATTTATACACGTGGAATTCGTTTATGAAAGGTTTGTGTCACGACTCATGTCTCATGTGTGACGTCATGTCGTCCCGTCGGGTCAGAGGTCATTGGGTCACGTGTGTTTGAAGTACCTGCAGCTGCTAACGTTTGCAGGATAATGACGGTAATCTATATATTCCGTGAGCCGTGCTCCCGACGGCGGTTCAACGGACTGATCTACATGGACATATCGCCGTGTGTTTATGACGGAATGTATACCTTGTAGGCAGCTAAAGGGACGACTATCGGAATCGCCGTTTCAGTTATAAGGTAGGTCAACGTTAGCATTAGTACTAACATTAGCCAAGTGAGCATAGTTAGCCTAGGAGTTTGTTTCAAGTGTTTTGTGTTATTCATCACTGTTAATAAAAGTCACCGTTCCACTGCGACTGCATCCTGTTTCTCTTACGTCACGTCCCGTAACAGTTTATTAACTGAATGTTTTATAGGGAGTCCTAAAGTGGTGGGTCCAACGCCTGATACATATATGTGTTCATTGGAGAGCGTGTTACACCCAGATGTGATGTACAGGGAGGAGGGAGAGACACCAGTGGACATACGAGTGGTATTGGAACAATGTCGGACTTCATGCAGATGGAAATAGATTCTACAAATACAGCACAAAGTTCCTAATCTGGTCTGTTAGAGACTCTGACCGTGGTGTCTACACCTGCAGAGGATGGGAGGAGTACTCGGAGCTCAGAGATCAGTGATGCTGTTACACTGACTGTATCAGGTGAGTTGTGGGTGTTTTTATTTCTATTTAATATATTAACTTTATTTTAGGGTGTTTTGATCTGTCAGTAATCTGAAACCCTGTTGTTTAATGTTGACTTCTCTCCCTGTCTAGTACACACAGATCTCTTCAGAATCATCATCATGTCTGTGCAGGTCTTTATATTAAGTTTGCAGTATAATTGTGGTGAGTAGTCTGATTAATAATACAGTGAACATTAAGGAAAGGCAGTAATCACTTGTTGCCTCTGCATTATCTATTTAATTATATTAGATTGATTATAGTTTTATCTGAGAATTACTTGATTTAAACAGGAAACAGAGATCATGATCTTTCTTCATTGACACTAACACCGCTGGGAATACCTGATTCACTTCTTTCGTTCTCTTCTCCATGGTTCTGGTTACTAATGTCTTTGTATTGAGGCATTTAAATATTTTATAACTTTGTTGTCGTCTGAACAAAATGTGTAAGCTTTCCTCTGATTTAATGATGATGTGATTGAGCAGAACATCAGAAATTTTGACAGACACTATCTAATTACAAACTGAACTATTAGACTGTCTGTTTCATAACTATCTGTAACAATCTTCAGACGGGGCGAGGAGGAGGGGAACCGCTGAATGTAACATAAAGTTTATTAATAAACAAACCAAAAACATAAACAAAAAAAACTGAACTGAACACAACGTGCATGTGCATCTCTCTCCCCTCTGGTGTTTCCAGCTGCTCTTTATCTCTCTCCCACTGATTAGACAACTCGTGCAAGGCGTGCCTCGGTTGGCATAGATGAAGTTTCTGCACTGAGACCATGGATTTTGCACCACTCACTCAGTAATATCTTCTATATTAACTCCTCACTTATATTATGTTGGTTCAAACTGAAAAAGGCTGATAACATGTTTACGTTATGGTGGGTCACTGAGAATCAAAACCATTGCAACATTTTACGTTGCACTACTAGCATAACCTCCGCCACAGCAATGGTGGCCTACAAGTGCAAGGGATTTATTATTAAAAATAAAACTGACATCTGTGTTTATGTATAGTTGTATATGTAGGTAGTGGATGTCAGTGTTAATCTAATAAGCCATACAAGTCCTCATAGTTGGTGTTCCCTTTAAAGTGACTCTTTACCCACCATGATGTTTGTACACAGACCAAGGCAAGATTATAATACAGTGTTTCGACATTACTTTTATTTAAAATAAAAAATTTATTAATTTATTAAGTTAAATCGGAAATGTAATAGTAAAATAACAGTCCACTAAAATAATATAAAGAATATACATTTGAAAGCATTACCTGTAAATTAAATAATAAACATCAATTATTACATTAATTATAATTAAAATAGAAAACAGATTAAAACAGTGTATGAACTAATATAATAACACCTTAGACATTAATAAACTGATCAAATGTTTGCTTGTCCAATATTCACAAAAGTCAATATCAATGGGTGTACTATTTTTCATACAGTACTCTACTTTAAAAAGTGATAAGTGCGTCTGTAGTTTCCTCTCCTCAGCTACAATGTAGTATTATGAATTAATGTCTGAATGAAATTCGGGTTTTTACTGACAAATTGAACGGGAGGAGAGTACATGAGTGGGGGTGGGGCTTGATTGAATAGGACACAGAGTATTTTCACTTCAGCTGATGTAAACAATCAGCCTTTATGTTTTAAATTATTCAAATGATGTATGATTTGATTCAATGAATAGGAAAGTCTACTTTAAACATTTCAGCTGTAGAGACTTCTAATGGTTTAATAATAATAATTTTCCGGACGCTCAATACAGTAAATAGTGTATTTAAACATTACTTCTATAAAAACAAAGTCAGACTGAATATAATACAATTTCATAATTTCAAGTACTTGAACTGACATGCATTCAAAATACTTCTTCTTCACTACATCACCAGGTGAACTTACTTTCCATGCATGGTGTCAGGATTTTCCTCCCGCCCGGTCACGTACTGTAGTTGCTGTTCTGCCACCTGGTTCTGTTTTCTGTTTGTGTATTTGGATTATCCCTGCTGCTACTGCTTGTGCTGATCACCCGACCTGTGCTGTGTTCTGTCTGCATCTTCATTCATGATGTGGATTTGTCCGTTTGTCCTTAAATTTAAACACCTTAACTGCACGAGATCTGTCTCACTGGGCATTTGTGACAGATGGACTGAATTGGAAAACGATTAAGAACAATCTAAAATCAGTAAATACAGTGTTTAAAACTTCAATCTAATCATGATTTAAATGGAAAATACGAATATCAATGTGGTAAGAAATATATACGAAACATCTTGTATCAAAATTTGAATATAAATATTTTAGACAAAGTATAATGTTAAAGCACTAGTGAATCTACTGTTGTTAAAGAAAAAACAGTTCTGACACCATCATTTCATACCAACAGAAAAACCCAACCCAACTGTGAGATGAACTCAGAGCTCCGTCTACACTGAGACACCATCAACTCGACCTGTGAGCTGCAGTCGACTGGATGGGAGATCTTCTGGTTAAAAATGATCATCAGTTATGGACTTGAGCACTGAACAAGCATACACACTCAAAGTGACAGACAATAATGAAGGAGAAACAGAGCACAAGTGTCAATACGTAGGAGAAACTACTACTACACAGAGTTCAGTGATCCGTCAGGATTACAGCGAGGTATGTCATGATTTTTTTCTTTTCCTACAGGTTTGTTAGAAGGGATGAGAAACTATATTGTTAATGTTATTTACCTTATTTTCCAGAATGTTCAAAATAATCTTGAAATACATCTGTTTAAAGTATTTGTGATTTTGGGGCCAGTAATGCAAACATTAAAACGTTAATTAACAAAGGAAAGGAAAAACAGGTCAAGCTGTACTTTTTTTTTCCAACATGGGAAAGTCTTCAGACAGAGGAGTTTAAGATTTGCAGTTCTCTGTGACGCATGAAAGGGCTGATGTTTGTTCTTTATTCATTAAAAGAGAGGCTGGTAGGAACGTTTTATAACTGCTATAATGTAAGTGAGAGAACTAACTTGTTTACAGACATTCAACAACAATAAATGTAACTATAAACGGTTTAAAGTAAAATGTGTCATTTATTAATAAATGTAAAAATGTCATAATTGTCAAATTGCTGTGGTTTAAGGAATAGACACAGAGGGACATGCTGTTATAGAACATAATCAGTTCTTCAGGGGGGAAACCAGAAACTCGGCTTCATAACACCTCCACATCACTCAGTATTTTCTATAACAATGTGAGACTCAGTGTTTTATTACTTATTTACACTTTGTTAAAATAAGGAAAAATAAACATTAAAAAACAGATAGTTCCGGTGCTTGATTCTGATTGGATGAGCTCTGTTCAATGCCATGTGCAAATCACCTGTAAACAATCACGTGACCTCATTACATCAGTATTACTGCACCAGATTTTGTTAACATTTGTTATGGTAATAATACCAGTTCTGGAGGAAAAACAGTATGACATCCTCTATTCTTCAACAGCTGTGTTTTCTTTTAAATACACTTTACAGTTTGTCAACCGGGTCTAAACATACAATATAAACCAGACCACAATGATAATTGTTTTGTTTTCACTAGCTCACTTCATCCATTCAGATTAAGACATATGATGAAAGTCTTCCTCTTTCAGAAAAGAGGCTGATATCATGCTGAAAGGCATTATCGCCACCTACTGGACTGAGAGTAACCGAGTATAAAGTGTTTAATTTCAGTGTCTTGGCAAACCATTTTGGTAATGCTGTAACATTCTTGGCAGAAGAATGATTATTTGTTATCAATTAATTATATATTTTTGTTGCTGTTTGATTGTTATGAACTTTGTTGTGGTATAGTAATACAACAACTTTTCAAAAAGCAATAAGTCGAGGCCATGGTTTGACAGTGATTTTATAACCACTAAAGCCTGATTTGCAAGTTCTGAAACATCCCTTTGATCAGAGACAAATCGGCGAGCAATCAGCACTCGCCAATCGGCAGGATCATTGTATGTGACCTAAAACACATCAAAGAAGCTCGCCACGACATCACGGAGGCATCAGCGACGCCAGACTATATCTGGCATGGTAATTATCTGAGCTGTCGGGTGACTCCAAACCCTGTGGTGAAAACTATCGTCACTGGCAGTGATTGTGGGTGTGACGACTTGCAGCCAATGAGGAGCGGGCATGGAGGAAGCACACTGTTAGAAGGAAAACCTGGTGCTAATCCATTCTTTACTCACTCTTTCTTTGTCCATCCTCCTTTTGAGGGTTTCTTCAACACAAATCATCGCACAAACAGCTCGCACCTGTTGCATCTGTCTCGTGTGTAAAGTTTTATCATGTAGCTATGTCACTTCTTACGTGTGTTACGCACAAAATTTGGTTTGAAAGGCCAGATACACAACAAAATCACCAGTGTTGAATTCACCCCTACAGTGTTTATATAAGTCCACTGGACCATATAAACATCTGGTATTGGTTAAACTCTAGGGGTTTTTACTCTTTAGAGTTTAGGTGAGGAGTGTTGTTTTAGAATCCTGTGGTGTGTGAAACACGTAGTGTGAACAAACGACAAGTCGGTAGTCTGAACAACACAGCGATCTGTTGGGGAGGAAGTCGTGTGTGTGAAGTAGCCTTAGCTAGTCCTAAAATCACTGTAAACCACGGTTTAAGGGACCATTATTGCACAACATACTATACTTTCATATAATAATAAGTAGTTAAAAAATTCTGTGTATGGAAATATCTCGTAAATAATTAAAACATGGTTATACAATGAATGTTTAGGTAACTCAACACCTGAACTCCACAAACTGTTGTAAAAGTCTTAACATTTGAGAACAAATTTATGGTGTAAACAAAATATAAAATCTTTAAAATCAGTACAAATTATTGTGTGTGAGTCAAACTGAAACTGTTTTACTCAGAGGTGAGTTTCTAGGAAAATGTATATTTATAAATGAAAACATACTATATAATATAGAGATATAGTAACACACTTTAACTACACATCATATTTTTATCCTAGTTAGTACTCTGTAATTATTACTCACCCTCATAGTTGGTCTTGTAGTTAAACAGGGCTGAAAATAGTGTTTGTAAGAAATTATAAAGAAGTGTAGTTATAGCGTATACGATTGTATGTGTGAGGACCATGGGAGACATGAGAATGTGCAGTTAGATGATCTTGATAAAGTTCTTACAGTGTAAATAAACGTATGAGGAAAAAAGTTTTATATTTCGAAGCAGAGAGGGCAAGAGCAGAACTGAGGTATCTCCAATAAGAGTTGGCTATTACAGTTTAATATCTTGTATCAAATGTTAAATATACAGTTTGTTTAGATATCAAAGTATATGTTAAAGTACAGTGAATCTACCGCTTATGTTGTAAAGAGAAAAACAGTTCTAATCCATCATTTCATACAAACAGGAATACCCAACCACTATGAGAGTAACAAGCTCGGCTACACTGGGAGACACCATCACTTGATCTGTGAGCTGTAGTCGACTGAGGATATTCATCATGGCATAAAATAATCCACAGCTACAGCCCCTGAAGAGGGAAAAGCAAACACACTGAAAAGAGAGCTGATACATAAGGAGAAACAGGAGCACAAGGAGGACAGGAGAAACCACAATGGAATACTAGCACAATTACTACTAATAGAGTAGTGATCAGTTAATATTACAGTGAGAGGTAAGCATGATTTTTTTTCCTTTTCACCACAGGTTTGTTAGAAGGGATGAAAAAAATATTGTAGTATTTAGCAGCCGATGGATGCAATTAGTTAACCTCTATTTACTAGATGTTGTTGGTATACGACAACAGGCAGAAATGTATGTAAATGATTTAATCCCCAATAGCGGTAAAAGCCTCCACCGAAGAATACCTACCACTCACACACTATGAGCTTATATTTGTTAGTCCCAAACAAATATTGAGTATAACTAGGCTAACATATATAAAAACCCATATTAATCAAAAAGAAAAGTTCAGTAAAGCCAGGTAGTAAGGTATACAAATATACAAATACATGTATTATAAGCAAGCTAAAAACTTCAAACTGTATAACAGAACTCATACAGATCAGAACCTCAAGTCCCAAGAGGCAACGGCTTCCTTGGCACGACAAGCTTCATCCCCGGAGTTTGATCCAAGACACCTGCCACTAATCATAGACCACACTCAGGCACCACTACTTTAGGTTTGCCAGTCACAGAGTTGCACTGCTAAGTATACGCCAGTTATCTCATTCTCGCTACCAAGCTCTACTCCCGCCTTTGATTGTTCTGTTACCTGACCTTGATCACGCCTTCGGACGCACGCCTTGTCTTGCCCCGCTATTCCGTTTGTCCCATCGCTTGACCCCCTGAGCTACTACTACGCATTCCTAGATTGTCCCCGACCCACGCTGGTTCACTACCTGCCCTCCGTGCTCCCTTCCCTGCGATCTTTACTGCATACATATATTAGAAGTTAAATTTTGACCAGTAACTCAAACACCCTTTTCTAATTATTAAACACCAGGAAGAAAAAGTTTGGATTTACCACTCAAACCTTTATTAAATTTCAGAACCTTCACCAACCGCTTAGCTTTCTGCTGAGTTGGTGCATACAAACAAACCTCTCGGGTCCTTTAGTGAACGCTACTAAACCTCTCCTCTACATTTCACACTTGAACAGAAGAACAGGTACATGGACATGAGTTGAGAGAATGACCCTTACGAGGGTTCTGAAGGTTCCACCAGTGAGAGGTCAGTGAGGGAGTTCCTCCTCCTACCTAGTACATACTCTCACAGTCTTCGCCCTTCAGTTTCACAGCTAAACTGCGGCAGGTTGAGAGCTGTCCGCCCTCACGTAAGACATAGCTTAAGCCCCGAGTTACAGTTTGTACTTAGTTTGTTTTCCCAAGCTAGTGCAAAACAAACAAACGCAGATAACGTGAAGTGCACTTACCTAAACTTACAGTTCAACAATTGACCGTAGCGATGAGATGCTCTCCACTTTTTGAATAAAATATTGCTGTGCCACACTGTAATAGAAGTTAGTCTACAACATCACTCTCTGCGCAAAACCGGGTCTCTCTCTTCCCCGCCCGTCCCGCCGTGCACCCTCTCCCGCTCGCTACCTCTTCCTCCTTTCTTTTTTTCTTTCCCCCTCCCCAACAAGCTGACCTCTTTGATATATAGAGTTTAATTAAACAGGCAAACCCATTAGCTTAACTTACTCCAGGAAACCAATTGTACGCATCCAGAAACAAAGGACAGGGAAATGTAGTCTCAAATTAAAGAATCCACCCAAAATGCAGCAAGTACACCATTTATTCAACTACATTTTAGAGTAGGCCTAGGCACCCCCCAATTAAAAATCCAGTGTGCCCCCCACGCTGGCTACATACACCAATTAGAACGAAGTAACTAATTATTACTATATACTATAAAAAGTAAGTGGGCTTCAAAAATGTGAAATAGGTATTATAATAGGAGAATATACTTTATAACATGATTAATTGAGAAAAGAGTTATACCACCATGCATGATTGTAGTGTACAAGAAAGTGTGCATTACGAAGTAGAGAAACGTATGAATACCCATATACAAGCACTTACAGGCCTGCACTAGGCTCACCTAGCCTTTGAATACGCTCAAATGTTCTGGTAGGTTTCTCCTCTGACACCTTATTTCCTGGTTCCGACA